>BPVZ01000120.1:158157-179916 GCA_020521535.1 Rubroshorea leprosula
GATTTAAACAAACTGTTTTTTATTTTTATTTTTCTTTTTATCTCCATGAATAAACCAAAATATATTATATTGAAATATAAGTGGCACTTTAACTTATATAAATTAATTTATAAGACTCAAGCAATATAGCATTGAAACCCGTATCAAGTGAAGTCCAAAACACTAAAAAACAATGCTCAAGATGACTAAAACGGAGAGCACTGGGTCGAGGCACCACTGGTGATAAGCAAACACACTCCCCTCCGCTCTGCCTCTAGCCCAAGCAAAACACCTTCTTGATATCATCTCAAAGATCCAGATTTCATTACAAGATAGCTGTTTAAAGGCAAAAACTAGTGTTAAGCTCCTAGACTTTCCTCATTTTCACACATAAGCCCTCAAAGAAAAAGACTGGCAGGTAAGCCCCTAAATGACTGAATTTGAGCTTCTTCTTTTTTTTTGTTTGCCAAAGTAATCATATTTATATAAAGCCAAAACAGGAGGACAAAGTGTTCTTCAACCCATTACATCATCTCAAATAGTAATCCTATTACATTAAGCTTTATCAATCCCAAAATAGTTTGGATTTGAGCAAATTATCCTTGTGTTAATAACGAAAACACATATGGTCATGTAAATTAATCATTTTTTTTCACTTGTGAGGCAATTATTTTACATTTAGATGCTTATGTGGCAAGAGACTCAATTGTTTAGGTCTTAATTTTGAGAATTTGCGCTATACGTTGCAAACATTTAAGCGTAAACATCAACATCTACGTGAACAGGAACTGTCAAATAAGCAAAAAAAAAAAAAATAATAATAATAATAAAGGATTGTTTAACTTATGTGACCCACGTGATTCTCTTGTTAACATAAGGGCTAATTTATTTAAATCTAGTCATTTGGGGGCTTGATGCCACATTTTTTCTTTGAGGGCTTCCACAAGAAAATGGAGAAGTCTAGGAGCTTAACATGGGTTTTTCCTTGTTTAAACTAGTTGTTTCAGTTTCTATTTAACAAAAAAATTTAAATACTTTTATTTCAATTCGTCTCGTTTGGAAAGAAAAAGAGATGCATTAGAGCTTTTTTGGGTTTTTTTTTTTTTTTTTTTTGGTATGATCATCCGGTATCCAGAAGCTTATTGGGCCACTGACTAATCTGGATTCGAGCCGGGTAGGACCCAATAGGCAGCAAAACTCTCCCTCATGAGTTTTAACGGAGCTGCATTCTCAGGGCTTGAACTCAAGACTTCTGGTTAACCTGAAAGAGTCCCAACCAACTCATTCACCCGCTCATAGGTAGAGCTTTTTTGGGTTTAGTTGTGTGATTAAGTGTAAAAACAAGAAGATTAGGATATATCAATTACTTTATTAAATCTTTTTCGAGAATTATGAATTGGTAAACGCATGAAGACAACTAAATCAAAATGGATAACAGTGAGGATTCAACATACTTGTCCAAATCATGACATTTTAATTTAAGGCTTTAAATATGTAGTGTCATCTTGTAGGTTAGAGTTTTGGTTTAGGTCTTGACGTTAATACTTAAAAAAATCATTTTTTTTTTAATGCATCAAGATGATTTGAGAAATGCATCTTTAAAATTGTTTGAGAAATAATTAGTCTCAATTTACATCAAAATTAATCCAAAGACACACTTGGCTAAAAAAAAAAAAAAATTCTAAAGGGGCGCCGCATATATAGGGGTAAATTGTGGTACTGCCATTTCTAGCTTGTTGAAATTTCATTCCCTTGAAATGGGAAATGAAAATGGCTTAGATTTGTATTTTCCAAGAACACGAGCACATTACAATTGTGTGTACAGAACAGAAGTGGTTTCCAGTGGTCAAATATTGCGCACAGACCATCTAGAAATTTTTAACTTTGATTCTACATATACCAGCACATGTCTGCGAAACATAGAATTCTCTTTTCCTCTTGACTATATAAGAGGGAATAAGCGAAATATTTTTCTAATCGACTTAATATTTAAATAGGATATCTTCAAGTTAAGTCTCAAACTTTGATTAACTAATATATTGAACCAATCCTTCGGGAACACTTGAATATATACATATGTATTTGAGAAAATCACTTAACTAAGGAGAAAAAAATAAAAAAATAAAAAAATAAAATCCTTAAGTAAGGAACATCTCACTAATTAAAAGGTTAAGTTTTTATATTAAAAATTTTAAATTCAGATTTTAAGATAGGTAGAGAGAGATTTCGGAAAAGAAGACTATTCGTTATTGTAGAGGCTATTATCTTATATATATATATATATATTAATACATATTAATTTTGACTTTTAAATAAAATTATAGTCATAACTTGTATTTAAAAGTCAAAATCTCAATTCAAAATTTAAAAATTCACTCTATTACATATTAATATCTAAATTTAAAAACCAATTATACATTTTAATATAATTAATTTTTAAATCTAAATATCAATATTTAATAAGATAAATTTTTAAATTTTAAATTAAATTTTAATAAAATAAAATAAATATAGTTTAAGGTTAAGACTCTAATTTATTTTAGAAGTTGAAATTGATATGTACTTTTCCTTTCTATATATATAATGAGGTGAAAAGTTGAATAATGATACATATTTTTTAATCTAATGGTTGGATCTACTAATCTGTAAATCAAATTTAAAGTTTAAGTTTTAAAAATACCATCTAAAAAAATTAATTTTTTTAAATTTATTAGACCGGTATATGGAGATTGCGCTCTTAAGATTTCCTTAAAAAAGGAATAATTCCGAGACGTGGAAAAACTAGTTTGGAAACATTTGACAGTAAATTAAAAAAAGAAATGATGCATACTTTTAGTTGCGGCCAAAAAAAGAAAAAAAGGAATGGTGCGTAATATTGGTATGTAGTTTGTGAAAGTTCCTAGCAAATATTTAAAATCAAATTTGTTTTATATGTATCATTCTATATGTGGACCTCTAAATTTAATTCAAGTCTGTCCAACGCAGAACCCACCCAATTTGTTTTTAATCAAGCAAATGTCAAAACACAACCTTTTAAAATTTGCCACGCTATGATAAAGGCAAAATTGACATTCTTAAAGGCTGAGCACATGATGAATATTTTGGCCTGGTCCCGTCCCACATGACCAAGTTTTCTCTTCAACTTTGTCACTTGTCAACTTTCTTTGGGCCACCTTTCCTTGCGTTGAATTTTCTAAATGACACAGCTGAGTCGGGATTATTTAAAAATTCATTTGAGGAAATTAAGGCAAATCTGTCCAATTACTTTTACCAAAGTTTGACTATATTTTGTTAATGAATTTGTTTAATTTGTGTTTTTAAATGTATAAGTTAAATTTTATTATTTATAAAATTTATAATCAATTTATATAAATTTTTATATCAAATTCATATCATTTTATAGATTTTAAGTATAAATATTATATTATATTTTAATTTTAAATTTTGTTTTAATTGAATTTAATATAAAATTTTATATAAATTAATTAAATATATGAAATACTACCTATCAGCTTTACTTCTTAAATATTATGAGAAAAATCATCTCAAAATTACGTAATTTTAATAAAGTACTATAAGAAAAGACAAAAAAATTTTAATTCATATTTTAAAAATATGGCATTTTAATTTTTTTTAATAGAGATTTATTAAAACGACATAGTTTTGAGATAATTTTTCTCATATTTTTTAGGAAATAAGGTTGATAGGAATTATGTTCTTAAATATTTTATATTTAATTAAATTAAACATGTATTTTTTACGCACAGGTTTAAAAATTTCTTTATTAATTAATTCTTTTGTTAAGATATATATGTAGACTCATTCCAGGGAGGGGAATGGAAAAGAAATAATAAATATCTCAAGCTCCAAGATTCAGTCACACTAGGCTGTTTATATCATTTTCGATATATATATGGTCGCTTGAAATGGCCTTACTTTTATTTATTATATCGGTGGATCAAAAACCTTGCTAAGAAAAAGCTAAAATTGATTTTCATAATTTAGTTAATATTTTATATATTTTTAACATTCGTCGGAAATATTTTTTGGGTCCGCTTTAAAAGATAAATTCAATCCAAAAGAATGTCAAAAGAAAAATAACATCATTATTGAATCTTCATGACTTGATGGTAAATAATCACAAAAAAAAAAAAGAAGAAGAAGAAGAAGAGAAAAACAGCTCTGTTTTAATGTGAATAGAGAGATATGTTATTTTATATTTTTTAAAAAAGGTATTTTGTATGTTATTCTTTTAAAAGTTTTGAAAGATATATTGAAAATTTTATTTTTAATTAATATTTTAAAAAATTAATTATTAAATTAAAAATTTATTCATATATATTATGCATATTAATTTTCATATATGTATTATATTTTACATTAAATTTTATATATGAATAAAACTTTTAATTCAATCATTAATTTTTAAAAATATTAATAAAAAATAAACTTTTAAAAAAATTTTAAAAAAAAAAATTTACCCTACACCATCCCCCTATAATTATGGTATATTAACAAATTTTTGGTAAAAGTACAATTCAGGAAGTAACTACAACCATATCATATTGTGTGTTTCATTTTGTGATAGCGCAGAGGAATACGTGGCGGACCACATCTTCATGGTGATAAAAGGTTGTCAGCCTGTGAAAGAAATATTTTTTAAATCAGTGAAAGTACGAGGAAAAAAAAGGTGTTGTGCACAAATATCACTATTTAATAATTTTTATTTTATAATTTAAATTATAAAATAATAATTTATTATGAATGGTCCATTCTAATAAGTGATATTAAACTTGAATTAAGACTGTTTATTTATTATGAGTGACATGTTCAAACCCCACAAAACTCATTTTTTCCTCTTTATATATATATATATATATGTAAATAATACCAAAGTTGTTAAAAAAAATAATTTATTATAAAATACAAGCAATATACCTACACCTACCGCCTAATCTCCCTGCCTATCCAATCTCCCTCCACTTAAACTACAGTAGCCTTTCTCATCCGTGAAGAGAGATTAATTTTCCTTTTTTTTGTTTTCTTAAAATTTTGTAAAGATTGGTGGTCTTTTAGTATGCACTTTATAAAAAAAAGGTTTAATTTTAATGTTGAAATTAATTATCAAAACTATATTACTAAATAAACATATAGCAAAATTTTATTAATAGCGTTTTGATCATTTTAATATGTACTCTACATTTTTTTTATGCAATTCCTATTTAGAAAAAAAAAAAAACCGTTTCTTATTTTCTATATCCATGTCCTTCCTTCTGTGCATCAGATAATTTTATATTTATATATAGAGGAGAATCAAAGGTAGACTTTTTCTAAGCTGATTTGGCAACTTACTACAAAAGAGTCTAACAACTTGACTTGACCTGAGCAAACGAACTCAATTTATGACCTTAATACTGACATTATTTAAGAAACTTCTCCAAGAGCTAGCCTGCATATATATCATCTTTCATTCTGACAGATCTATTCTGCGTCATATATGTAGCGTCCCGGCAAGAAATTAAGGATCCAACCAAACACAAGAGATCACCATGAGCAACACTCAACAAGATTATAAGAAGGAAGACGACGATCAGGTTCCGCTTCCTGGGTTTCGATTTCATCCAACAGATGAAGAGCTCCTAGGGTTTTATCTCAAACGAAAGGTTGAAAGGAAACCACTGCAGATCGAACTCATCAAACAGATCGACATCTACAAACATGATCCATGGGATCTTCCAAGTATGCTTTTAATTAGTTAGCTGCTCTTTTCATTTCACATGTGATTATGTATCTTCCTTCAATATTTCCTTTTGGTTTTTCTAGTTTTAATTAGATATTATCTAGGAAATTTGAAGGGTTTTCTGGAGAAAAAAACTTAAATTTTTAATAGCTTATTGAAGCCGGCCAAAAAAAATGCTTATTATAGAAAGAAATTCAGATTCTCTTCTTCCTCAGTTATAAGATTTATTAATATTTTACCATTAAGAAAAGATTTATTGATATTTCATGAGATTAATTACATGATATATGCATGAGAAGCTATGCATATAACATGATTTTATTTTAGATATCATATCTTCTTATTTAAAGTATAGAATTTGAAATTAAAAATTAATTTGAATTCGTTATTTCATTTATATTTGTTTTATAATGTATATGCTTTTCAATTTAATTACATGTAAAGGAATTAAAGGTAATTGTATTGAATTCTATCTAATTTATTTTTGGAAATAATAAAAGGTTTTATAAATTAGGCATCTCTAGCTATCTTGCTTTACTTTTATAATTTTCAACATTTATATATCTTATTGTGCATAATTAATCAAGCAGAGCCGAGCAGTGTAGGAGATAATGAGTCATATTTCTTCTGCAAACGAGGGAGAAAGTACAGGAACAGCATTAGACCGAACAGGGTGACCGGATCTGGATTTTGGAAAGCAACTGGCATTGACAAGCCTGTATACTCCCGCGGTGGGGAAGGCCATGATTGCATTGGCCTCAAGAAAACATTAGTATACTACCGAGGAAGTGCAGGAAAAGGAACCAAAACCGACTGGATGATGCATGAATTTCGCCTTCCTGGCAACAATAATGACACCAGCAAATCTTCCAATGATAAATTTAGCACCCAAGAAGCTGTAAGAAAACATAAAATCATTACTTGTTTACAAAATTTCTACAATCTAACAGCTTGTTTTACTTATTACAGGAAGTGTGGACTATTTGCAGAATTTTCAAACGAAATTCTTCACAAAGAAAGTTAATCATACCCGTTCAATCGAGAGAAAATGCTAAAAGACATTCAACTGATCATCATCATCAAACAAGTAGTTCAAAAGCCTGCGGCATGGAATCGAATAACAAAGAAAGCTACATTAGTTTTGGGGCTCCAGCTGCCATTGACATACATCATCATCATTTCCATGATCAGAAGCCAGTCGTGAATCATAGTAATATTATCAATAATGAAGGAGGAAGCATGCAGTGGCAGCAAGGAGAGCAGTGCATGAGCATTGTAACTCACGGTCATCAACTTGTATCGACCATGGTATCTACTTCTCCTTCGAGCTTTTCAGATTTTCCAGAGGGTAATATCAACTATGATCAGTTGTTCACGTATGGGAACTGGGATGAACTCAGATCTGTTGTAGAGTTTTCCATGGATCCATCTCTTCTGTAAATGCTTATTAGTCTTCACTTGTGATTGCATGTGTGCAATATAGTACTAAGTAATTAATTAATTAAGGAGAAGCTAGGGTGGGATTTTATCACAAAGTCTTACATTTGGAGATTCTGATCTTGCCTGTATTTTGATATATAGCCAGTGCTACTGGGAACATATATGACATGACACTTTATATATGCGTTGTACCATGAATTTTTTTTTTTTCTATAGTATGGGTACTCAGATTTCTGGTATAAAAAAATAGGATTATAATATATTTTTTTATAATGTTGTATATAATATAGTTGATAAAACAATGTTTTATATATTCACAAAAAAAAAATGTTTTCTATTATATATGAAATGAAAGTTTGTATGATTTCTTTTCTTTTTTTTTAAGAAAAAGAAATTATAACTATTATGCATTCCGCTTTTTATACATATATTAAATGAAGTGAACATTAATTATTGTACCAAAAAATATTAGTTTTAAGATTTTCGAATATTTTCCTTTGAAATATTGATCCGTTGTGTATATATGATCATATGGTGTATTTGAAATTATTGTGAAATGCTATGATTATAATTGTAATTGTGGTTGTGTCGAATTGTATTGTATTGTAAATGTAATTAAAAGTTATTTTGATATTTGATTATTTATTTTTTAAAACTATTATGAATGAAATATGATAAATTTTATTAATTATTAATTAAGATTTAACAACATTGTAAAATATATAATTCTTAAAATAGATAATATTTATTATTTTTCAATAATTTACGTGTTTTAAATTTGTTATCATTATTAAAATATTATAAATTATGATGTAATTAAATTATACAAAATTAAATTTTAATAAGTAATTTTATAATTATATTAAATATTAAGTATTTTCTATAAAATCATAGTAAAAAAATTTTAAAATGAAATTTTTGATTTTATATATAAAATTACTGTAGATATATTATGATTTTTTGTAGCTTTTAAAAAAATAATCTAAAAAATTTATCGAGTATAAAATATTTAAAAATACTATATAATTATATAAAAAACCTCCTAGCTACAATACCAAATGTACCTGTATGTACTAATGATCTGTTGGTCCGAATAGAAGAAGTTTGATTTTCCTTAAATAAGATCTCAAGTTCAAGTTTTGTAAATAAAGAAACAAACGTTGAGAGAGTTTTCTTCTAATAAAATCTGACGTGATTCGATTCGAAATTAATTGAAATCCAATATGATTACTAAATGTTCAGAGATTAGTATGTAAAAATGTACCCGTAGGTAATATTATTATAGGTTTTCAATCGGCGCCAGGTCCAAACAGAAATTGCCGACGGTTATGAAATGACCCTTATGCCCTGAGTGTACGTTTTTGACTTGAACTCCTTTATTGAGGGCATAAATGTCATATCATGTCTGCATTGGCAATTTTTTAGGTCAGTTTGGAGTGAAACCTTTTTCTTTAATATTGTTTCCCCTAATTCGTAAATTTTGAAGATAAAGCCTCTAATTGACTTAAAATATGATAATTTTCCATCCAAGAGGCTAATGTTCGGAGACACAAAAACCTATCAAAAAAAGAAGCTCAGAGGATAACCTCCCAAAACAAAGACAACAACTGTACAGCCTCAACCCTCAACGCATATATATGGCTAACCTCTTCAACGCAACTAGTAAGTAAACATGTGCCAATATATCCCTAATTAACTAAAGGGAAACAAAACACCGCCCATTTTCTCTTTTTATCCAAACATTAAGTCAAAAGCTCTACCCTCATCCTGCCGACTATATCCAAAACACCATTAGTGCATTTCTTGAATTTCAAATGTACTACTTTGCTACAGAATAACTGAAAAGATCAACAAAGGCCACAATTTCAAAACCTTTCCTGTCAAGGTGACCAAAGACAAACTATATTCAATGCTCTGTCACTGTAACCTTGGACACACAAATTAAGGTTAAGCCCCAGCCTTTACAGCATAGCATCCGCATTCCGCAAACTATAAGACCTTTCACATTTGAGAAGGATCCTATCTGCCGCCCCACACGGTGAAATAACTATTCACCGGCCACCACCCAAAAATTAACTAATAAAATTATTTATTAATTTTATTATTTATTGCCGTTCCAAAAAGGAAAAAAAACCAAATCAACGGCCTAATGTGAAATTTTTATGCATACATAAAATAATTAAGTAAGAACAAATAGAATAGAAGTTTTCTTCAAAAATAAAATAGAGAAAAAACTTTAACCATAACTTGTTTTAAAAGAGAACTTGTAATGTGCGTGTGCACCGCTTGACATGCTAACAGGCAGTGAACTACATTCCTTTTCTGCAATGATCTAATGGCTAACAATTTTTTAAGGTTGTGTTTAGAAATGTGTATTTGTATTTGATGTGTGTATTTAAAATATATAAATTTTAAATACATATATTTCAAAATGCATTGTTTGGATTGATTTTCAAAATTGAATTTTAAATATGTGTATATTTAAATACATTGTTTAGATTATTAAACTGTAACGCATTTAAAATTGAATTTCTTGTTAAATTAAATATTTTTTAATTATTTTGATGAAATACAAGAATTTAGGATTGAAATTCCTGGGTTAGAAGATGTATTTGAAATAGATAGAAATTTAACTTGGAAATATAATATTTTAAATATATGTATTTAAACGAAATTCAAATACATTATATTTAAGTAAAAACAAACAATATATTTAAATTTAGAGTTCCAAATTCAAATACACTCTAACCAAATTCAAGTTCCCAAACATATCAAAAAGGTTTTTTTAATTCAAATCACTTTGAGGAAATTCTACATAGATATATAAAATGGAGAAGATATGTTCTATTAAGTATTCTATTCGAGAGTTAAATATTTAAAATATGAATTTATATAAAATAATATTAATTGTGATAATTATGTGGTACCAAAATAAATTTTTTCATTACTCCCCATTATACATGTTGTGATAGTTGAGTCCCAACCAATGATGTGATATTATATACAATTACTTTCCATGATCAATGCGTCGAACAATCATTAATGTTACACTGCTAGTATGAATTTCCACTCGTTAGAAATGAAACAATGTGAGTTTTTGGCCCAATGAGTCTACACGGGCCCAATTACCATCACTTTGTTCTCTTCACCACCTGAACTGACAACAGAGTCAGAGACTAAGTCCAAAAGGACCAACACCCATCAAAGAGGAATGCTGTTGTCACCACTCAACTGAAATCCATTTTCCGGCGAAATTCGTCCATCTACAAGTTCAGGTCATCGGAGAAAGAAAGCTCAAGTAGCTGTGGACGAAGGTTGTTCAATGGCGATTATCGTTAATTTCAGAGACAGCCATGGAAAATTGAAAAACCCAGCCAACGAGAACTTCATTCGGCCCAATTTGCCCGTTTAGGCCCAAGTACTATTTTTTAATCTCTCTCACTACTCACACTCATTTCCTCTTCTTCTCCCTCGTTATCTTTGCGCCCCCAGAATCAAGTTTCTGGAGAACCCATCTCAGTTCAGCCAGAGGTTGACCTTGACTTCTAATTGAAGAAGGAAAGTTTCAGTTGGGAACTGGGGTTCTTGAATTAAATGGTAAATCTCTATTTTTTTTCCCTCTCCATTTCTGTAATTTTTGTGTTCTTGATCTGATGGACCTCACTTGATCTTGACACACTTGCTATTTTTGAATCACGGTTTCTGTTGCATTTCTTGAATTAATGGATGCTAGATGGAACACCCAATTGCACCAGTGGCTTGATGAATGGGTCACCATTATTGGGTTTTAGTTTAAGATGGGATTTATGGGAATTTTACATCAGGACATAAAAGCCAAGCTTAGATTTTTCACTCATTGGTACTGTTATTCTAACATTCTTCTTTGTATTTTTTTTTCAATCAGATGATAGACCGTTACTCAATAGCTTTCTATTTGGTACTGTCATGTGTTATTGGAATCTTGGATGCTAGTGCTGGGGATGCCGATCCACGTTACAGGTTCTCTTTTTTGCCCTACTGTCTAATATCTTTTTGGCAGTATGGGTGCTCTAATTTTAGCATATTTCTGGAGCTTAATGCTTGTGAGTTCTGATATTACTGCACTTTCAACTAAGTTTATTCTTTCTCTTAACTAAAGAGATTAGAGTTGCTCAAGTTACTACACCCTCTTTATTTGTATGCTAAAAGCATACTCAGGTTAGTGATGGTTGCCTCTCATGCTTGAAATAGGTTTTAAACTGAAGGAAATCTAAGACAAGAATATGCTGTACAAAATTCTGTCACTGTCTTCTTATTATGGTTTGGCATGCCCTATAAATTCTGTTATTTCAATTCTTAATCCAGTTTCCAGTTTTTTTAAAGAAAAAAAAATTGATTTAAAGTATTATAGGTAGGTCTACTATAGGATCGGACATTCTGAATATTTTGTCAATTGTCATAACACAACAATTCTCTTAACATAAATGTCTGTAGCAGAAAATGTATTTAGGATTTTGTTCATATGCAAGCAGGTATGATATTCATATGCAAGCACATATATCATACACATGATATAAATTTTTGTGACTTTATGTTGTCTTATGTATGTAAACATATAACTGAGCTTCAACTTTGGCTAGACTGGATTTGGCACTCCCCCATTCTCACATCATAATCCTGTTATTGTGTTAATGATTCCATTCATCTGACCTGGCAGCATGTGGATTTTCATTTGATGCTAACAAGTCATGTCTCAATGAGGGATGATAAGTAGTCTAAAGAAATGTGCATCTGAGCCTAATATCTTTTATATTTGATAATATGATTAATTATCTTACCAACAGCAGCAAATTTTCTGCCCATCTTTTTCTCTATCAGAAATACATTATCCATCTTCAAAACAGACATATTGTTATTTTATAATGATTGACAAGGTGTTTAGAGTTGCTTAATGATAACTGAAACAATAACTAATAGGATGTATGCTGGGAAAGGATTGTTATGCAAGAAGAGAAGTGATAGAGACTGAGGCAAGCATTAACAGAGACACCAGTGCCCAGACTTTTGTACTGTCAAGTTAGACATTCAAAGAGTGAAACTTCTTTTTTCAAAATCTTTTACTGGTTGACTAGCTCTTCAGTTTCTGATCTGTCTATTCCTTTTTGGTTTCATTGGATAGCTTTATCTTTTCTTCTTGTTGTTATTATGTCCATTCTATACTTCCAACTAGGGCTGTGTTCCTTTATGCCGTTCTATTAAGAGCTTTTTCCCCAGTAGGCCTTTTCACATCTCTGTCCCTCTCTTTCTCTTCTTTGGGGGTGGGGTGGGGGAGGGGGGTTTCCTTCTCAAGGTTTACGAATCCATTTCCCAAATTTTCATTTGTATCTAGGAAGCTTCTGCTAGTATTCTTTCCCTGAAATGGTTTTGTTGAATGTGGCTGTATGAGCTGCTTCCAGTACCACAACAATCCCCTTGTCCTTTTCATCATGTTAGAACTTTATTTGGTTGATGATGAGCTTCTCTACATTTTCTTTTTGATCGGCAATAATGAATTTATTGTTGATGTGTCTACAAGATGAGCTTCCTTATGTGTCTTGGTGATCTGTAGGTAAAGCTTTTCAAAGCATTGTAGAGGCTTTATGGAGATCTCCTTATCTTGCCTTCTCACGCCAAAGGTCGCTGTAAAATGTATTTATTTTGTCAAAGCATTTGGATAATTTGTATGCTAGTAAAATGCCCACCTTTCATTGTGGTTTCAGACATGCTGTAACCACATTCTGTTGTCAAGTTGCCCACAAAGGAAGAAAGAAGGAAATAAGGAAATAATGAAGTAATAATGCCAATGAGTCATATCTTAGTTTACTAACTTGTGTGGGATGAATGTTAAGTACTTGCTATGGACTGTTTCATGGCACATTCTTATTACTTTGTCTTGAAATTGATTTTTCTTCTTGTATTGCTTAATGAAACCCAATATGAAATTATTAGAATTTGATATTTAAATAGTTTATATTGTGGCATCTTTGTACTTTAGGGCTTGTGTTGCACAATGTGAAAAGACTGGATGCATTGGGGAAAGATGTTTTCCACACTGCAACTTTTCTTCAGATGGGGTCTCCATTGACGGTCCATGGTATATGCAAGAACCCCTTTACTTGAAGTGGAAACAGTGGGATTGCCAAAGTGATTGTCGTTACAATTGTATGATGGATAGAGAAAAAGAACGAGAATCAAATGGTGATGGACCTGTCAAGTATCATGGAAAATGGCCCTTCACGCGAGTTTATGGGATTCAGGTTTGCTCATCTACATCCTTTCTACCTCAATAAGAATCTCTGGGTTATCTTGAGATGATTGTAAGGTTTTCTATAGTATCTGTCTTGATGTGTTTTATCAGGAACCTGCTTCTGTTGTTTTCTCTGCTCTCAACCTAGCAATGCATTTTCATGGTTGGATATCCTTCTTCATTCTTCTGAACTATAAGTTGCCCCTGAAACAAAATAAAAAGGCATACTATGAGTATGCTTCCTTGTGGCATATCTATGGGCTATTGTCAATGAACTCATGGTTCTGGAGTGCTGTTTTCCATAGTCGGTAAGCATTTCCCTTCCTGTGCCCTCCCGTCTATTTTCCTTTTAAATGAATATGGTTGGCATGTGGGAACATCAAATCTAGATTTTGCTTTGAAATTTAGGTCCCTTTCTACTTGGAGCTAAGATTTTATTAGGGTGACTTACTGCCTAGTTTAGTTGTGCACAATTCCAGAAAATACTAGGGTACTTCTCTTGAGATGGAATATTCAGCTGATAATAACAGTTATTACTGCCAATTATGCCTACATATATTATTTATCTTGGTGGCTTATTGCTTCATCCTGATTGAACTCATTCAGTAATCAGTATCCCAGCATATGCAAACTATATAGATTTAGGTGTTCCTTTGAAGACCAAGAAGATAGTACTTTTGAGTTAGTCTGGTCCACTATGATGGCTCTCACCTAATTTTGGTCTTGCCAAGATATGAATATTCTAGAATGGACCTAGCCCTCAGCATTTTAGCATTGCTTTCCTCAATCAAATGATTCAAATCGGCTTCTGTGCGCAAGAGCTTTATTTTTTATTTTTTTGTGTTACAACAATCACCCTCAAAAGTATGTGCACATGTAAACTTTACCCAACTAATTTGTTGTGTCTGTTGGAGCTGTAGTGATGTAGATTTGACGGAGAAGTTAGACTATTCATCAGCTGTGGCATTGCTTGGGTATTCTCTCATTCTAGCGTTGCTAAGAAGTTTCAATGTGAGGGAAGAGGCTGCTAGAGTCATGGCTGCTGCTCCGCTGCTTGCTTTCATCACTACCCACATATTGTATCTAAACTTCTATCAATTAGACTATGGTAACAACTTTGCTCTTTAGTTTTATTCTCATTATGAGATTTTACCCGTGGAATATATACAGAATGTGTTCTTGTTTAACTTTATTACTAGCAAAAAAAGAGCACCGCATAATTTGAAAAGTTTGCTTGCTCAAATCTGATAGATTGAATGATTTTCCCCAGGATTACTAGTAATACTGATGTTACGTCGGATATTGTACAGGGTGGAACATGAAAGTTTGTGTTGTAATGGCAGTCGCTCAACTTCTTATTTGGGCAATCTGGGCTGGTGTGACTCACCATCCTTCTCGCTGGAAGTTGTGGGTGGTGGTGATTGGAGGCGGCCTTGCGATGCTTCTTGAGATCTACGACTTCCCTCCTTACCGAGGATTCTTTGATGCTCATGCTGTCTGGCATGCCACCACAATTCCACTTACCTACTTATGGTGGAGTTTCATCAGAGATGACGCCGAGTTCCGAACTACGAATCTCGTCAAGAAGGCCAAGTAGCTCGATGTAAAACTTATGAAAACCACTCTCAATAGTGCCTTCACTGGCAAGAATTATCTTTGATAGATCTGCTAGAGTTGTTTTGTTTCTGTTGTTTGCCCGTAATCTTATCTTTCTTTCTTGTTACCTTGTAACAAGGAATGAGATTTGGAGAGCTTAGTTTAGCATTGGGTTGGTAACATCTTTTTGCACTCCAACCATGTTTGTTTGATGTTCGATTTGATTCCTGAACTAAAAATTTGTTCAATGCAGTACTTTTTCTAATTCATTTATTTTCATTAATAATTTTGCCCACATTCCATTTCTAACAGCCGCCTAGCCTGATTTTGACGTATTTTTTACGATATTTTGTAATGTCTTATCTCGTAATTTTAATGTTTTTTTTAAAACTTATTTTAATATATATAATTTTAATTAAAATAAATATTAAATATGTAAAATATGTTTTATATGTTTAAAAATATATATCAATTTTAATTTTTAAAATAAACTAAAATTTTAATATTAAATTATAAACTTAATTTAAAATTTAAAATTTTATTTTATTAAATTTAAGCATCATTTTTTAAATTTTAAATTAAAATTTTGATTTTTAAATATAAATATAAATTTTAATTTTTTTAAAAATTTAAATTGATAAGTGCAACTTTTTATATATTTTTAAAATATTAAAAGATAAAAAAAAATTCTATTGCTGTAATTACACGTTAGCATTGTCTAATTAGGCGTTAGTATTTTCATCAAAGGATTCGATAGGAGGACAGCTTTCCACAGACGAAACTTAGAATTAAGAGAAAAATTGAGAGTCAGTTTATGAACCTGGCTGGAAAGAAGAGTTCTGAATTAAAACTTTTCGCAGTAGAATGTTTATCAAAAAGCAACAAATAACCACACCAGAAAGAATCAACAAAGACAGGCCTCAAACTGGGAAGCAATGTTGCGCAATTTAATATTCCCCAAGAAATGAAGAAATTAAAAAAGTCACATGATAGTGATGATACTACCCAAAATCCATTGTAAATAGCCACAAAAGGAAATTATAAGTTCGGGTAACAGAAAAAACCTATCGAAGATTAATGGGGAAAAAATAACACAGCAAAGAATATAGGGGGGTAAAGACTTGAGTTCAAGTTTAACAATTCCAACTAGAAGAACAAGCTTACAGCTTGTCCTCGTATTCTGAAAGTGGGGTCATCTGCTCCTTCAAGCCCTTCCTCTTGCGGATATCAGCGACAAGAACAGCAGCCTGAGTACCAGGTTCCAATGGGTCTGATGACATCATATCCCAGTGGTCGAACACACATTGTGGGAAGGCTTGCCCTGATGTTGCTGCCCTGAGGGTGCTTGAGAATCCAAAAGACTCAATGACAGGAAGGTATGCCTTGATGTTGTAAAGTGGGGTACCAGGCCTCTGCAATTCTTCAAACACATGCCCACGCTTCTGGTTAAGAACACTGTAAATACCACCAAGTGCCTGCTCAGGAGCTTGGATCTCCACCAAGTAGACTGGCTCCAGAAGCCTTGGTTTAGCTGTAAGCTGGGAAGCATAGAACACCCTCCTAGCTGTTGGAATGATCTGACCACCACCCCTGTGGATAGCATCAGCATGAAGAACAACATCACAAACCTCAAAGCAAATGCCCCTCATGTTCTCTTCAGCCATTGCACCTTCTTTTGATGCCCACTGGAAACCAGCAACTACAGAGTCCTTAATTTCATTCAGATACTGAACTCCTTTACACATATCAACTACCATGTTAGGACCAGTGGTCTCAGGGCCAAAACACCAGATTTTCTTGGCAAGATCCTTGTCCCAACCATACTCTTCTGAGAGGATCTTCGATCGAGCTTTAGGATCATCTCTTGGACCAATACGACCATCGTCAATAGCTTCTGCAAGACCTTCCTCCATTGGACGGGCTTCCATGTAAAGACGGTTGTGCTTGTTGGGGGACTTGCTCATCACTGTTCGGCAGGACCTCTCAAGCACAGTCTCACGGAAAGATACAACGGGATCTGATTTTATGATCTCAGCTCCACCCATAAAATCTTCCTGCAAATCCTTCAAACAGATCTCAAGGTGAAGTTCACCAGCACCAGCAACAATATGCTCTCCAGACTCCTCAATTGCACAAACGACCATAGGATCTGACTTTGCCAAACGCTTCAGCCCTTCAACAAGTTTGGGAAGGTCAGAAGCAACCTTGCACTGAACAGCAACACGGACAACGGGTGAGACAGAGAACTTCATTGCACGGATGGGATGAGCATCCACTTCCTTCTCATTTGTCAGGGTGGCATTTTTGGTGATGAACTGATCCAAACCAACCATGGCAACAGTGTTACCGCAAGGGACATCCTCAACAGTTTCCTGCTTCTTTCCCATCCATATGACTGTTCTCTGAACACTCTTCACATACAAATCTTTCTTCTCACCAGGAACATAGTTTGGACCCATGATCCTGACCTTCAACCCGGTAGAGACCTTACCAGCAAAGACACGACCAAATGCAAAGAACCTACCCTTATCAGATGCAGGAATCATCTTGGATACATAGAGCATAAGAGGACCTTCAGGATCACAGTTCCTAATGGCAGTTGCATAAGCATCATCAAGAGGACCCTCATACAAGTTCTCAACACGGTACTTCTGAGCCTTGGAAGGGGAAGGAAGGTGGTGTATCATCATTTCAAGGAGGGCATTACTTGCAGGGAGCCAAGTCTGCATTACACGCTTCATTAGTGCCTTACCCATCAAGTCCTTCTCTTCTGCCTTCATGGTAACGTTGAGCTTTTGTAACATGGGCCACAGTTTATCTTTCTGGTCATTCATGCAAGTGCTGATAATTTGCTTGATGGGTTCATAACAGAATTGAACAAATCCACGCTTGCAGGTGGGAGAACCAGTGTTCTTGTTTGTCCACTTCTTGGTAGCAGGATCAAAAAAGTTCTCACCCCAAAGTCTTTCCATCATTTTTGACTCATCAACTCCAAACCTGGATGCATACATCTTGGCGAAGTTAGACAATGTAAAAGCCCAGCCATGGAGACCAGCAGAGAAGGCAACAGTTCCCTTCTCAGGGTAAACTTGGACATCACCAAGGAGAGGATCTTCATAAGTAGCCATGATGACATTGGCATTTTCAATCACCCTCTGGAATGTCTGATAAGCCTCCTCACCATCAACCTGGAGCTCAAGGAAGCACCTGTCCATCTTGTTAACAGTCAAGACAGGCCTAATCCTTTCTCCCAGAGCTTGTCTCAGCACAGTTTCAGTTTGCACACAAACCCCCTCAACGCAATCCACCACCACAAGGGCACCATCAGTAATACGTAGAGCAGCTGTAACCTCAGAAGAAAAGTCAACATGCCCAGGAGAATCAATAAGATTGATAAGATATTCATTTCCCTGTCGCTCTCCCTTGTAGCCCTTCAAAGCTTCGTCTGACATCTCGTAATACAACGAGATACCAGTAGACTTAATTGTAATGCCACGTTCTGCCTCATCAGCACGAGTATCAGTCATCCGGACATCACCTGCAACTTCCTGGGCAATGATGCCAGCAGCTGCCACGAGGGAGTCAGTTAGGGTAGACTTCCCTGCAGGACAATAAAAGCAGCATTAGCATAATGGGGAAAAAAAAAAAAAAATCAACACAACATACTTCAAGTTTTGATCTAATCAATAAAAAAGAACACAAACCATGAAGAAAAAAATATTACATTTATATTTCTTTGAAGAAAATATGATAAAGCCCCAGATCCTTCACCATGAAAAAAGAAGCAATTCTTTACTGTTCTCCAAGTTCAAGTTGACTAGAAATTTACACCAAGCATTAAGCCAGTGTTCAAAATTCAAACTCATACCGTGATCGACATGAGCAATAACAGACATGTTCCTAATATTATGCTTGTAGTCCATAATCCTACGAAGCTCATCAACTGTGAACTTCACCTGTACAACAAGAGAAGATACACTCCATTAAAAACTAGAAAAAAGGAAAAAACAAAAAAAAGATTCTTCGTAAAGTAGGTCTGATTGAGTGAACTTACCATCTTGACTGGTCTTCAAACGGCACCAACTGCTATTTCCTGCAAGCCAAGATGATCAAAAGGTCATAATGAGAAGCAGTTAGAACAAACTTCTCAAACTATGGATCATAGAACAACAGAATCAGACGTAAACTGAAAATTTTGATTACAGAAGCGATGGTGCTTCAGATCTAGAATCAACAGAGAGAAAACTCGAAGTATAGTACCGGAGAACAGTGTTCAAGACAGGAAATGGATTGAGGAAGATGAAGGAACGAACCTGAAGAGAAAAATAGGTGGCTACGCAGCAAACGAATTATGCAGCCACTCTTCAGTGAGAAGGAAGTAGGGGATGAATGGAGTATAAATAGGATAAGCGTTTTTCTTTCTTTATTTGGTGTACGAAAATACACCCTGTATAGGATTGATGGCAAAATGCATCTAGGGTTTTTTCATGGCCCAATGGGCAATCCGACGTCGTTTAGGGTATTTTCTCGGACTTTAAACCGGCCCGAGAATGATTTTCGGATGGATCATTTGTATTTTGCATTGCATTATTGCGTCTCTCTTTCCTTTTTTTCATACCCTTTTTTCTTTTTCATTATTAGGTTACATTTTGGTGGGCTAGGCTTGCAGCCATGCAACCCCTCCAGCTCTCTTGTCCCATTTTCCACCCAACTCAAGTGTTTATGTTGACTCCCAAAAATAAACGAGTCATCATGTGAGTTCTTATTAAATCTCTCATTCATTACATGGTTAGGTTTAAATATTTTAACATTATTAAATGACAGGACATTTTCCCTTTCTGATAATAAAATACTGGTGGATACCTTTTATACTTGCGCAAATAGAAGGAATTGGACAACAATAAATTTGGACAAGTTGGTACCATAAGTCGAAAATCTTAATTACGAGGGAAATGGTTAAGGAATTTAAGTTCCAACAATGTTAAGTGCTATCTTCTCTTGCCAATAAAAAAAAAAATGGAATGGCAAAATAAAGATAAAGACGATGATGATGATGAAAAAAAAATAAAAAAAAGAAGGCAGAAAAATCAGCTGAAAACAATAGAAAAGAAAGTAAACATTTGTCCATTCATCCTAAGCTGTCAGTGCCAGCTTGAGCTGCCCTGCAATTGAAGGTAATTTGATCATAATTAATCAACATTAAGCCGTCATATTTGTGTCACATATATTTTCAAGTTTAAAACGATTAAATATAATTACAGCTACTTCAATTGTTGAATTTCAGTTGTCAGAGTAAATGATGCATTGCACACAAGCTGAATCAATGTACATCAAGAACCATAAAAGGAGTTCTAAGAAGAAAATAGCCAATGTTTACCATGTACATTCTGTTTTCTACTTCTAATCACGACTGAACTGAACATTACAATCAACTGACTTAAAGTTAGTTAGTGCACTCGGTCCATGCAGTAGAACTGATGCACGGTCATACGCCATTGCTGCCTCCTCAGCAGTCCGGTACGTACCCAACCACAACCGTGTACCGTGTTTACTGTCTCTTATCTCTGCTACCCAAGATCCCCAGGGCCTCTGCCTCACACCTCTGTACTTCTTCCCCTCTGCTTTACTGCAGTGTGAAACATTTTCCTTACCTGTTGAGGATGGTGGGCATATGCTAACCTCCTTCACAAACTTCTTGGGTCGTTTCCTTGGACGGCTGTCCTCATCATCACTTGAGGAATCAGTTGCTTCTGCATCAGTCACCGATATCCTTACCACTCTTGGCAACAACTGGGGTTTTGGTTTTTCTTCTGCTTCTGGAAGCGGAATCTCCTTGTTCTGATTCTTCTGCTTGGCTGCTGAATCAAAGTATTGTAGAAGAGGGAAAAGATACTAAATCCTCCAATCCTTTTAAGATTTCAACTTGGTATATAGCAGATGCGTATCATATTTACATTCATGCAAATCAACTCTTGTTAAGGTCAATATTAACTATCTTCCAAATTATACCATTAATTAACACCAAAACCTTCCTATGTGGCCAAAAAGGAAAAAACACCTACAAATTTCCTATTTCCATTCACAACAGATTTTCTATAATAGCTAGGTAGTATCTACAGAATTCTGATTGCTTAATGCCAATGCTATTTGCATAACAACAGTTAAAAGTAAATACTGGTTAACTCATTGGCAATAGATTTAAAATTGAAAATCTTACCTTCCATTGGATCCTCTTTAATGTTTGGCTGGTCATCCTTGACAATGGGTGATCCTTTAAGCAAGACCTTTATCTTCAATTTGTCAAGTTTGCTCCGATGAAACAGAGGATATCCACTATTTCTATGTGAAATATCTATCTTTTTGCTCCTTTTCGAAATCACATGAATTCGATCTGAACATGTAGAAAGAAGAAGTCAGATTGTGTCTATAAATTTATCTAATCAGCTTAGGAAATTGGTGGAAAAGAAAGTTCGTCAATGTAATTAATCATTCCATACCTGCTTCCATTCCCCTCTCTTACTGTGGTGTCACAGTTTGGCAAAGAAAAATCCCTACTCCAAAATGCAGCACAAGTGTTTGATCAAATGCGCGAACCACATTGACACCCATGTGGATACTTTCCACTCTATCTTCTTAGACCTACAATGGGGAATTACAGCGCATTTTTCATATGCCGAAGAAAGCCTAATACTAACAATTCGCAGCCTCAGAGAGAAATAAAAAGAAGCCACAAAAACAA
>BPVZ01000120.1:180016-191157 GCA_020521535.1 Rubroshorea leprosula
AGATACCCAAAAAACGAAATTTACCGATCGTCAAATTTCAAAACTAAATACAGAAATTGAGAGAGCGATGACCTGAAATGAGGAATTAAAAAGAAAATTTGGAATGAGGTTGAGGTGTTTTTGACGTACCCATAGAGACGTGGGGGCTAATACTTAGAAACTCTCATGTTGGTAGTTGCGGAAACCTCCGCTCGGAGAATGACATCGTAAGGACGAAATATTGCAGAGCGGGGGAGCAGCGGCGCGGGGCTGCGGGCGGCGAGGAAAGGGAGAATTTAGGGATTTCAGAAACGAAGTCTTGTTTACGAAACTCGCGTACCGCCTTGGCGGTATATCTTTTTTTCCCTTTTCCTTTTTCTGCACAGTTTGGAGGTCAACCGGCATACTTTTATGCGTTTCAAGGCTAATTTTCTTCGACCACATTAAAGGCACTAATAATACCTTTAAGAAAATTAATTTTCCGACCGCATTAAAGGCGCTAATGTGAAGTTGTTGCCACGAATCCAAAGAGTCTAAAATCTAAATTGTAGAATCTAAAAATCCTGTCAAAATAGTCTTTATTACAAGGATATATCTCTTCATTTTTCTTATCATTCTCAATTGAGTTCCCATTATCATTTTTATTCTCTTTTAAAGTTTTTCAACCCTTTGATGATTGAGTTATGATTTTATTTGATTTGAGAAAAATCGAAATGCAAAAATATTATGTTTAATCAAATCAAGGTAAAACTTTGTTCTCTAAATAAAATATAAATTACTTAAAATTCAAATGAGATCGCAACTGTATGACTAGCATTATTCAAAGAAAAAAAGGAAAAGAAAAGAAAAGAAAATAACCAAAGACTAGCAAATTTTCCTATCCAAGATACCTTTTCCATATATGGTATATATATGTTGCATGGAGTCGGCAATAAAATGCTAAGGAAGGCAAGTATAATAAGTCATTAAGTGGCAAGAACTACTAATGTTACAACCGAGACAAGGGGAAACCCCGAGACTTTATTCCAAGTTCCGAGAGATAACCTGTAATTAGAAAGGATAAAGAAAACCTGTCATGAAGTAAGTACATAGCCTCCATGCCTACAACTGAATAACAGGAGGTGAAATGGCTATAAATACAGATGAAGAGAAATGAGAAAATTTCAGAATAAGAGGATAATATCAGATGGTTATAAATCTCATCAACTGAATCAATTTAGCAGTGGTCTGACTCTAAACACAATCACAAGCAACAACGAAACTCAAACTGAAAAAATCAATGTTTCCGTACTATTATATGACAATGTGGTGAAAATAACACATTCATAAAAATATAAATGGATAACTTGCCTTAGATATTAATGGCTTAGCATGCTCTTCCCACTCGGTATCCCACCTAGCTGAGGAACTCATTTCCAATGCACCATTTCTTAGAGACTTAAGAGCACCACATTCATCTGGAAATCCCTTGAAGAGCATCTGTGAAGTAATGTAGGAAACTAAGAATAAATATGTGAAAAGGATATCACAACTTCACAAGGCACTCAGTACAGAAAGAAACTAAAAAACACAACATGCACATCATGCTAAACTTGATGCCAGAAATTATGGTTAAAAGTGCTTTTATCTCTAAGCAAAACCCTGTGGTAATGAATGCCAACTTGGACAGAGAGAAGGATCCAATAAACAACATAATCAAAATGAAGACCTGCTCACTGCTATCACTCATGTCCCCCACAGTTTAATATGACAAGGTAAGCGACCGCACAGAGATAACGAATATAAAAGCAAAAGCAAACAGAGGAAAAAAAAAAAAAAGAAACTTGCTTATAACTAATTTAGACAACAGTGTCCTGGAAAGGCCCACCAATTGAATATTTGATCTTTTTTTTCCTCAGATTTAAACTTCCTCATCTTGTTTAAGCTTCTTGTTGTCTATGTCCATTGGTGCCAAAAGCATTCTCACGGCCATTGCTAAGTTGGAAGAGATAGGTGGTTCAGATGCCCCAAGAACCGTGAACACATGCCAAAAACCAGCTGAGAACTACTGTTCCTTTCCCTTTAATACCAAGCCCTTATAGCCTCGACCGATTAATGAAGATTGGGAATCACACTCCTGACTCCACAAGCTTTCTCACAAGAGGAGTGCTTTATCTAAAGAAACAACATCCTTCATATCTTCCTCATATTAGGAAGGGAACAGAATAATCAACATCTATTAAGCAAAACAAATTTTAATTTAAATCGCCAATCAATAAAGTAACCATAACATCCAAACAACTCCTCATATCTAAGCAGTTTTAAGAAGCATGAGTGGTCATTATCCTAACATTTCATTATTCAGTGTTATTATATGTTAATATATTCAATATCCTGCATTAGCAAACAGAAATTTGCAGACAGCTTGAGTATTCCATTATATAGACAAAATTTCTTTTAAAAAATAGTTATAAATATGTGAATTGTACAAAGGATTGTACATTATTGATAATTACAAACAAGTACCTTTTTTCATTGTTCAAAAACTTACCAGTAATTCATCGGCAAGCTCAGATGAAGATGAAAAGAGTAGTCCATTTTTCTCAACTTTAACAAGTTCTTGAATGCTTCAGAGAAGTCAAAGCAGCAGCAGCATTAGTAAAGAAAATTAAGTATTAAATGGCAGAATTAAGTATTCAACTATATGCAATACTTATAAGATACAGATTTTACCATGAATAGGAAACAGCACAAACAGGTAGTCCACAACCAAACATATCCACGACCTAACCAGCAGATACAAACAACTTTTAGAGACAATTGGCAGGTATGCAGAAAAGTGAGATTGCTCATATTGCTGCAATTTTTTTTTCCCCTTTTACCACTAAGTTTACAAGGGAAAAACAAAAATAGTGCACCTTCATAGGGAGGTCTAATCCAGATGAAGAAGTATGCAGACAAACACCCAAGTCTGCTGATCCTGTAAATAAAGGAAGAATTAGCCGATTAAACCAGCAGCAAGAATGAAGAAGGCAGAGGAAAACTGATGACTATTAACCTACCAAGAAGCAATGGGTAATCCTCAGCTGAGAGCCACATTGTACGGAATGCAACACGTTTGAGGTTTAGCCGTTTTATCTTCTCTTCATATTTTTCCTTTTCAGGTCCTTTACCTAAATTAACAGTTGGAGATTACAAATCTAAGGTGTTCATTGTCAAATGTAAAGCTGATGCTTCTAGGACAAACAGGATGGTTACCTGTAATGATAAACAACAACCTTGGGTATAACTGCTGCTTTCCATCAGAGATCTCCTTCCAAAGATCCCCTTCATCAATGGAATCATCCTCATTTAGTATTGCAGCAACACGCCTATCATACATAACTGCTGCTTCCAAGAGAATCCCAAAATCTTCATCTGGTGTCCTGGAAAAAGATTCTTCCAGAGAATGAGTTGCTTTGATAGGCTCAAAAGGCTTTAACCCTAATTCCTCAGCAGATTCAAAGTTAGCTGAACAAATTAGAGAACAAGCATAAACAATCAATAGGAAGACATCAGTCCACTATGGCATTCCATACTCCATTGACATTAATTAATTATGAGTCAAGTCCTGTGGTTTCCAATCAAAAGGAAAAATTTAGTTATTACATTGAAGGTAAAGAACAATACATTACCAAGCAAAAGCTGCACCCAACTAACAAGATTAGGGCAACTAGTTGATATGATAAGAAGACATAGGATGACAAGAAGTCATATATGTAGGACCCCCATAAAAACAGGAGCTTACCAGCTAGTACTGCTGACAATAAGTGCTGGTCTGTTCTTCTTCAACAAGGTGTCACGGCCGACGTGAGAAGTAAATAGTGTTTCACCCCAAATTCCCATACTTCCTGCATTAAGGATGCATATTGGGAAACAGCACAGTGCTACTTAACTCAATGGTAATTGACAACTTATTACATGAAGACTTACCAGTGCTTAAACAATCTCGAACACCAAGAGGATGACACACATTTTCATTCAATCTACAAAACAACTAAGGAACCATGTTTCAGATGTAAGTTTTTGACCAAAATATTTTTGGATATGAAAATAACCCAGACTCAAATATATTTCACCTTATGCTTCTCATCAAGTGAAGTTGGATGGAAAAACTCAGGTGGTTGATCATATAAGACTGTGGCCCTATTAATTTGATAAGGGCATAAAGACCTCATCATTAGATAAAATATGGTAGAATTTCAAACAGCATAACAAAAGAATACACGAAACATGAGCTAACCATCTTACTTAATTCCCCAATTTTGTGCTAATTCATGTTCCATTGCCCTTGTTACACACAGCGAACCATTTGCCATTTGCCCATAATGCTTCTCAAACCTAAAAGTTATCAGGAAAGCGCATCTATCATTCAAAAAAAAAAAAAAAACAAAAAGTTCAGCTTCATGTGAATGAAATTAGAAGGCAACCGTTTTCTACCAATGATATACAGAAACAAAACGACTACTTCTTCCCAGGGACAGGCCCAGTAAGGTATATCCAAAATTATGCCAATCAATGACCAGAGCAGATCGCCTCAACGAGCTTGCCCATTTTGCAGCCACTAAGGTTGGAACAGAAGGAGGGTTCTACAGACGCAAACAATCCATTAATGGCTTATCACATTTGTGAGAAGTTAAAAAAGGAGGAAAAAGAGATGAAAAATCACAACAGGTACAAAAGAAAATATTCCTTAATCATTTTTTGTTTAGCTTAAAAAGAAAGAAAAAAACTAGAAAGCTGTACTGAGAAGAAAAATAGGTGGCATTAGAATCAACTAAGTTGTATATGTTAAAACCTATAATTATAAAAATTTCACTGTTTCTCCAAAATCTTTTCTTTAGCAGGCAGTATCATCCAATATAGTTGTTCCCAAGTCTGCCCCTGCAGTTTGGTAACACACAAAAGCTTCAAAGGGCAACAAACATAACACTAAATGCTCTTTCCTAGGACACGTGGTTGGTATAATTCAAATTTCCAATTTGAATTTTGCAATAAATCCAATAGACATAGGATATGAAACATATTAAAAACAAGTAAATTTTGTTCAACTTTAGAAAAGGGGTATCATATTTAAGGGAAAGCTGACAAACATTATGCACAAATTAAAAATAGTAAAAATAAAACTTGTTTCAAGTAATGTCACAGTCACAAATACATGCATACATATGCACAAGAGAAAATTGGCCATTAAGATGAATGGTATCTCTCTAATGAAACCTTAAGAGCTCACCTGTACTACAAATACATCAGGACGAGGAACTCTAATGCAAAGAAACCAAAGTAGCATAACAAACTGAAAGATTGGCTTCAGCAGAAGTGTTAAGGGATAAAGTATCTTTGGCAAGTTCTGAAGGCGTTTTGGCCATTGCTTCTGGAAAAGTGAAGGAAGGAATTAAACTCATATGGTTGACAGCATCAAATATCTAATAGCAACCAGATTTCTCAGAGTCAATACCATCTTATGAATATGAATAGATCTATTCTCTTGGACTGCAGCATGTGGTTCAGAGCCTACCCAAACATTAAAATTTGCAACTCAATTAGCAAACTTAATTATGTGATTGGGTTTTAGGATATTCTTTGAACTTAGCATCAGAAAAAACCAATTGAAAAATCTTACTACAGCAGACAATATATTTATACTGAAAATGCTAACAAGCTAAACATGGAAGCATTCTGCTCATAAAAAATTAAGCAAGTAATCTAACTAGTTCATCTTACACAAAGATATACCTCCATATGCGACAATGTCCACCTCTAAAGATGCCTGCAACATCATTGGAAAAAACGAAAAAACTCAGAATCTCAAAACAAAAAATAATAATAATAATAATAATTTGAAGAATTGGATCGAGATCGTCAATGGAAGCAATAACTGGAAGAATTAACCAGCGTTTGAATATGCTACGTTAGAGAAAGAAATACCTGACGGGCGAGGGATAGGGCGTGATACTGCATGCGAGGACTCCGGCCGATGTCTCCCAGAACAACCACGCAAGCTCTGCCTTGCCTACCCATACTGTATACTTATTCCCCTACGAAATTCTAAAATTACATCAATCCAATAACAGTGACACAGCAAATGTCCAGGTGGATCTGGACGACGGCGCAGCGGGGCTGAAGGAAGCAAAGGCTGATGTGGCGGACAGGGCGACGACGAAACGGCTGAGAAGAAGGGAGTTGATTCAGCGTTCTATACTTTAAAGCTAAACCGTCATCGCCTACATTGCATAGCAATACTGTTTGGTTCTTCTTCATGTTTGGTAAATTACTTTCTTGGTTCCCCAAACTTTTTGAAAGGTAGAATCTGATCCTTAAACTTTGTTTTGTTACTTTTATGGTCCTCAACTTTTTCTTTTTTGTGAACGGTTACAGCTTTACAAGTGAGGAATTCGAGAAGTGGGTGCACCTACAACATGATTTATAATCATCATGTCAAAAAGGCCCGGTGCTTGTGGTCCTCAACTTTTTTATTTCAATATCACCAAAAATAAATTGTTGTAGCAAGTAGGACTCACAAGTTCCAAAGTTCTAACATTCTTTCTCCATTTGTCCATGAGATATATTATGTCATTCACCCTAACGAAGTATATGATATATAGGGTTTGCTTCCAAACTTGACAAGGGATGCTTAAATTCTAAATTTTTTGCTAACTCAACTTGGCTGCTGTAAGCTGTCGTTTTTTATTCATCAAGCCTCTTTTCATCCGCCCTCTATTCAGCGGCTTCGCTCCAGGATGTTGTCGGAACATACGCCACCACTGTAATTTCTTCACTGCCTTCTTGTCACGACTCTTTTTCAACCGTCCAATGCCGTTTCCAGAAGGCTTTGATTTCTTTGAATGCCTGATGTGCTGCATCAAACCTTCCACTAGTGCATGGAAATGGCCTATCTGCTGCTTGCGCACCACAACCGATTTTCTCAATTTATCAGCCGCTTTGTTCTTATGAACCCCAGCCTCACTTTTTCCATGAAAGATGTTGCGCAAGTGCTTCCACATGCCGCCATCACCCTCTACATCATGGTGGTGATGGTGGTGGTGATGATGATGGTGGTGGTGAAAGATGAGTCCTAACTTATTCTTAAATCTTCTCAGCCGTCCAATAGGTTTCTCAGATTTTGCCAGGTGGACTGCTTTGTAAGATCTTGTGGGACCCAATCTAATGGATGGACTCTGACTGACATCCATTTCATCACTGTAAGAGTTGTTGCTGTCCCCCCAGCTGCTTTCAAGGGCCATGTCTGCAAACTTCTTTGATGACTTTGGACTTGGCAAGGAATAAGCCTCACTGTCACTGCTGCCCTTCCTTGAGGATTTTGGACTTGGCAAGGAATAATCCTCACTGTCACTGCTGCCCTTCCTTGAGAACTTTGAACTTGGCAAGGAATAAGTCTCACTGTCACTGCTGCCAGGGCTAGATTGCTGACTTGTCCAGCTGGAGGAGACCTCTGATTCTTGCAGATGTGGAACAATCTTATTCCGGGTAAACTTGTGGGATCCATCCACTTCTTTAATAGGTTTGTAATCAAGCAGTGTCTGATGTGGTGGTCCTTTCTTGTGATTAAGCCTAACTGAAGCCTTAGATCCAACAGATGGAGATGGAGATGGAGATGGAGATGGAGAGGTTGATCTCAATTTCACTACCTTCTCGACTAATTTGTTCTCATAATTATGGCTTGAATTGGGCATTTTCGAAGGCAAGGGAGGCTTCTTGGATACAAAATCATGACTGACTGGGACTCTCAATCCATGAACATAAGGACTAGTTTCAGTTTGTGTTTGATATCTCCAACTTCCTACTTGACTCAAATTCTCTATCCTCTCTTGATTCTGTCTAGCATCACTTGTTAGAAAATGCTTGCAGAACTGACTATTCTGCTTCTGTGGAATCCATCTCTCTGGGCATGAATCATTTTGATCTTGGCCTGAAAGCTGATGCAAGCTATTCAAGTTCTCATTCTTTCGAAATCTTTGAGTCTGTTGATTTAATAATGCACCTCTGCCTATGCCACATTCAGTTGAGATCTCCCAGTTATGAGTTTGTATCATATGACTCAGTGAACTAGGCACTTTTTGCAAAGTATGAGGCATTGGACTACTTTCAACATCAGCTACTAGCTCAGAACCTATTTGTAAAGCTGGAATGTGGGGTTCAATCTGTTTTATTGCATTTTCCACATCTTTGCAGAAGCTGCTTAATGCCATCTCTTTCTTCTCAACCTCATCAACTAGACTATTTCCAGTCCCAGATCCAAAAACCATAGAAGCTGGAGGCCTAGAGGAGCAAGAAACTGAATTGAGAGTGCTGGGAATACCATGGTGTCTACAAACTTTCCTCTGCCTTATATTTTCATCATTTTCACCTAACTGCACTCTTCTCTCTTTTCCATCCAATAAGTTCCTTGTATTCATACAAACCTGATTAAAAGGACCACCAACGTCTTGTTGCTGATGATGATGACTGCCATCTTTGCTAGAAATGTTTGTAGAATTCTGCTGCTTCTTGTTGATTTGCTTGCAACCCCGGCATATTTTCTTTCTAGTTTTAGGCTCAACTGAGGAAATGCTCACTGTCGGTAGTTCTGAAACAATAGCCTGAGTTGTCAGTTTATTAAGGGAGTAGTTATCCTTTTGTGAACTCAATGAATGGCAATCTGAGTCTTTGAAGGAGTTCTGATTGAGAGCAGGAGCAGCATTCAATGTATTAGGTGAGACAGGCTGCAACACTGGAAAAGCTCTTTCTTGTTCTGATTTAGAAGAGAAGGTGGTGTTACAGACACTACGTCCTACTGCTGCTATTACCTGTGACAGCAATAGGTTGGTAACACAGTCAGAATACAGTCATTTATCAAGCAGGAACTACTACTTTGCTTGAACTGATTAACAAGATCATAATGACTTCTGGAAATTTCATACAAATAAAGACACAACCTTTCAAAACTTTTCTAATTAAGGATGTGACCTTTTTTTTACTCACTAATCAAGGTTACCACCTTTCAAAAGTTTCTAACCGAGGATATAAACTTTGTGATTTTACTAAAGAAGGAATAAGTGGAGTGCACAATCATATCCTTGAGTAGAAACTTTTGAAAGGTGCTAGCCTTGATTAGTAAGGAAAAAAGGTCATATCATTAATTAGTAAAATTTTGAAAGGTTGTGTCCTTATACAAAATTTCATGTATTCTGTAATACTCATTTTAACCAACTGATGGTATATCACAATTGTAATAAAACAAGGCTAACTGCAGATGAATTACTTTCTATAATTTGTGGGTGCAAATTGGCAAAAGTTCAAGAAGAAGAGAATTCATTGAATAGAAATGCAGAAAATACACAATATACCATGGAATATGTCTTCAGAACCTTCTCTGTAGCACCATCCAGCAGATTCTTAAGCAGTAGCCATGCTTCTTCATCCAACTGCTTACCAAATGCATGAGAGAATACATGAGACGATAGAAAACCAACTAGGCAAGCAAATGTTTCTAAATTGATAAACCAATTTCTAAGTATATTGCTGTTGTCCCAAACTTAGAAAAAATCAAGGGGATTTCAAAATGATAAATGAACAGTGTAGATGATAATTTACATAACTTCAAAATAGATCCATATCACGATAAAAATTCAAAAGCTCAAGAAATCGTATAGCAAAATAGATTAAGTTGAAATTGTTTTTCACTGAAATGACATCTAAGGAGAGGATACGTAACAAAATCCAGATATTCCACTAGACAACTAAATTGACATTTAAAGCTAGGACAGATATTCCAGTCCAGTCAGCAAGCGAATAGTATATCAGCATGTTTGTGAAAAACTAGACTGCCAAATTGACCAATGACCACAGACTCTTCAAGAAAGAGAATAAGTTGCAATATGCCAACAAAAAATTTGGAAGGCTATAACTGGCAAAATAAAGATGTTCATACTAATTTTACGGTCAGAACTGTTAATATAATAGTAATTGGCAGATGACATAACATTAAGTCAAAAGAAGATGGGACGAAGGATATTAGACAAAAATGCGGGTTTAGAACTAACTGATACAGTTACAGAATTCCAAAATGACAACTAAAAGTCAATTTTTCTCTCTTTATCATCAGCATAAGTTTATCCATCATAAGTACAGAGACAACAGCGGAAGAAGTGGGTTCAAAAGTGTACTTACAATTTCATTTCTGGCATTTTGCCCAACATCCCTACTACTTTGAAGGAATCCATATAATTTTCTTAATGCTTGGAGATCAGATTGCACCTGCTTCAGTTCCATTTCTTTCAGTTGAAGATCTGAAAGAAGTATTCACATCAAAGTTGATAAAAAACGAAATATATTTTTTTTTAAAAAAAACTTTTGGCTTAGAGATGCTTCAAATATAATTGTTCAATCTTCCTTTCACCTCGCACAATGACATCAAAGATCAATCTATATTTAATCATTAATCATCAAGAAAATTATTTAACGCAAAATTGAAGTGTAGCGTAAGCATTGGGCCGACATGCTCTAGGATTCCTCTAGCCACATTAGCCAACTAATTTATTAGAAACCTAGCGATCAGGTTACTGACTGAATCGTGAATTTTTGAAATTCATCCAACAATTTCCAGTTTTCTATTTTTGACAACGTAATCCAAACAAGTAATTACAGGAATATTAGAAACCAAAACAGTATGCTGTTTCTCCTCTGATTCTGTTTGTTATCCGAGAAAATAATAGGAATTAGAAAAGAAAGAGACAGAAATAGTAGCAATCCACATAAATAGCCATGAATTCCACTACACAATGAACAGATGCGATACGAACAATTACTCTAGAATATAAGAATAACGTTTTCGTGAAATTCCGTTGCTAATCTAGAGATTCAATGCGGTTCCATAAAGAGGATCTAAGAAACGTAGAGGTTTAAGAGAATACCAGGGAAGACGGGGGAACCGGAATCTTCCATCATTCATCTTCCCCAGCGACAGTGAGTGCCGATCTTCGGAGGAGACTGGGTGTGACGGAGCAAAGTTAAGACGACGACGACGCCAAAAGGAGGGATGAGATTTCTCTGATTCAACTGAGAGTGAAGGCGGGAGAGACACGAAGAAAGGAAACGTTCCACTGTGTAAGGAAAATAACTGACATTTCTATTTTTCCAAAAAA
>BPVZ01000120.1:226931-238694 GCA_020521535.1 Rubroshorea leprosula
AGATTTTTTACTAAATAATTAATTAATATTAAATGTTTAAAAGAAAAGTATAAAAAATATTGAAAATTTTTAATTTTTTAAAAAGTTGAGTCTACCCAATTTAATCTAAGATCTATGTAGGTAAATTATAGAGATATCTTTCTTCAACTTAAAATTTAAAATTATCCGATTCAATAAACTAGAAATCCAAAGTGATCCACTTCAAATTCACTCCACCTAACTTGTCTGTAAGGCCTATAACTCAAGCATAAAAAAGGATTTTATTATATCAAATTTGAGGTTAACGACATAAATAATTCAGTGGTCATCTTTTTTTATTGGAAATAAAAAGTCTTGAATTCGAGTTCGTATGATATGCGGATGAGATGAAATAAGGGATGATAGATGGTTGCCTCCCATTGTACAACTAAGATTAATAAATAAATAAATAAATAAATAAAATTATACCAAATTTGAGGGAGAGGGACAACATTGTTCCAAATCAAAACATAGGGACTACATTTCTCTTTTCTAAAAATACAATGATCAGAGATGGTAGTTTTTCCTTTGGCTTTAATTTTAAAAATAGTGTTTATAATTCGATTGAAATTTCAGTGTCGATTGTGAACACCCAACACCAAGAATCCTTTAATCACTGATCTATCTTCTCCTTGAGCTTTCAAACGGCGTCGTGCTTGTGCTTCTCTGGGTATCAGCACCAAAGAGGGAGGTGAATTAAGATGAAAAATTCGGATGGAAAATATGGCATGCATTGAGAGGAAAGGATGCTGCTTTCTTATTAGATATATTTCGATTTAGAGGTGAAATGCTTATGGTAATGTGTTGCTATTAGTTCTGCTAATATTGGTATAGATATGGTTGAATTTTCAGTTTAGTGTGTGCACACCAACTGTTCGACTATTTGTCCCAATGAACTTCTCAATTTCCTTCAAAATGCAAAGGAGATCAATGATAAGTTTGCGCCAATTTTGTAGATATGATTCTATGCACAAAAAAGACCCCTTTGACGGGGTGTCTTCCATCCCATGTCAAAATTCAGGCTCTATGTGGATTCCTGTGAAGCAGAAATCAAGTGGAGGAAGGAGGCCTAAGAAGAAAATCTACCACAGGGATTATGAACTTGATAGAGTAATGGACTTACAAAAGAAGCCATCTTTGATACTGCAGCTCAAGTCCATTATCCAATCCCAAAAGCAACAATGTCTCCTTCTAAGGGACCTTGAAAAGGAAGTTGGGTTTGTGCAGAAATGGAACTTCATGGCGGTCATTGAGAAGTACCCTTCAATATTCCGTGTTGGTGGTGGTAGCAGAGAACCCCCTTTTGTCACACTTACCCAGAAGGCCGAAAAGATTGCCAGTGAAGAGGCTGAAGCAAGGCGGTTAATGGAGCCTATTTTGGTTAAGAATCTAAGGAAGTTGTTGATGTTGTCCATTGACTGTAGAGTGCCACTAGAAAGGATTGAATTCATTGGGCATGAGCTGGGTTTACCTCAGGATTTCAAGACATCGTTAATTCCAAAATACCCAGATTTCTTTTCAGTGAAAGTTGTTAATGGTAAAGCTTGCCTTAATTTAGAAAATTGGGATTCTTCACTAGCAGTGACTGCTCGTGAGGAGAGATTAGCAGATGAAGGTGTTTATGATTCAAATGGTAAACGCAAGAAGGTTAGGATTACAAAAGACGGTAACTACTTGGGTCCATTTGCATTTAAAATGTCTTTTGCTGCTGGTTTTAGACCAAATAACAGTTATCTTGAGCACCTTGAGAGCTGGCAGAAAATGGAATTCCCTTCCCCATACTTGAATGCTAGGAGATTTGAAGTTGCAGATCCAAAAGCTCGAAAAAGAGTGGTTGCTGTGCTTCATGAACTTCTTAGTTTAACTATGGAAAAGAGGATGACATCCGCACAATTAGACGCATTTCATTCAGAATATCTCTTACCATCTAGGTTACTACTCTGTTTGATAAAGCATCATGGTATATTCTACATCACAAATAAAGGCGCAAGGAGCACTGTGTTTCTTAAAGAAGCTTATGATGGTTCCATTTTGAGGGATAAATGCCCCCTGTTATTGTTTAATAGTAGATTTGTTGCGCTGAGTGGTAGAAAAGAGATTGATTCATGTAGTGGAATACCTTCTTCATATGGCTTCAGCTGAAAACTTGATTTTGTTACATTAATGATATAAAAAATGGATTATTTATGTTGTTTTTTATGAGATTGTCACCGCCTGTATGATGACCAGGAACATTTAATTGCTGATTGATTCTCTTGAATATTATTTATCTGGTTATTTATTTATTTGAGCTAGAAAAATTTTCAATTGTTAGTAAATAATATTAGAAATCAATCTTGCTTGGTTGTTTGATATTATTAATCTATTTATTTGTTTTCGTGATGCAGCATTTCTTTTCTGTTTTGTTTCATAAGATAATGGAATCATCAAAAGGAGCAATTCAACGGGCAAAATATTCAGAGCATTACTTGAGAAACAATGATAGTTTTATAGACATGGTATCACTTTGATGACTACATAGTTATGAATCTTGTGATGGTCTACTTAGATTATTAATCATTGAAAGTTGAAACTGACAAATGTTTCAATCAAATATTCGAGTAAAAGAAAAGCTTGGGAGGCAAGACTTTGTTTGTTTTGAGGAATTGTTTTTCAATATAGCTGTTAATTACTTAATTTTGCTTGTTGCATATTGGGAAAAGAAGAACCAAAAGGAGAAGGGGGTATCTTCTAAATTCAAGTGGTAAGAATATTAAACAGTTGGGGACATTCCTCTCTTATGTGTTGCATACAATCGACAAATATCTAAAGGTTGCTGATTTCTTTTATGCAATAAACTAATGAAGTTTGTTCAGATTAGGGATGGGCCAATTTTATTTCTGTGTTATGTCTCTAAAACACTTACATGCTTGCATATCTATTTGTTTTTATGATAAGCTGAATGTTTACCATTTCAAAAGGATAGAAGAATGGGAGAATACATATTAAACGTTTCACTAACAATGTTTGGAATGATGATCTAAGGGAATTTGAATTGAAACAGAAAGTAGAAGGCCTTGATTTTTTACTTTTTATTTTCTGGGAGGGGGGGTCGGGAGTGTGGGTTGTCACTAAATGAGATGGTGATTAGTAGCCCTGATGGATGAAACAATGGTATTCAAGTATACAAAGATATTCTTCAAGCACTTAGGATTCAGCTTTCTTTCAAGTTCTTTCAAAAACAGAAAGCTGGGAGAATGTATCCATCTCCATTCAATGGGAACAAGACTGTTCCAAGTATCATAGATCTGATTTTTCCTTGCACTAGGTGGTTGCTTATGCGCTTCCTTCAGTCAAGCATGCCTAATCTACTTTTCTGCATATTTCAGTTAGGCGCTTACTGGAAGTACCTTAGTTCTTTGTACACTTAGGCACTTACATACTTGTGTCTATGGTTTTGATAAGCCATATGTATAATATTTCAAACGTTAAGAGAAAAACTGATTGATATATTACTTTTTTTACCTTGAGAGCATATGTGATGGAATATATTACTTCGCTAAAGATGTCTGGTTTTGCTCAAACTAAGGGAATTTGATTTGAAACAGAAAATAGGAGCCTCGGTGGATGAAACAGTATTCTATTCAGGTATTTAATGAGCAACAGATATTCTTCAGGCCCTTACGATTTTGTGTTCTTCCTAGTTCTAGTGGAAAGTGAGAATCTGGCAGAATGTACGCATAGCTGATGCATGCTTGTGTCCAAAAAGAAGTATAGATGATGCATGTGGATGTATAGATATATCCACCTTGTGAACTAATTACAAAATTTAATATCAAGGTTGAGTGGAGAATTAGCATACATGCTGGGATTAAATTCCTATATATCAAGGAAAGATTTCAGTTCTGTTTTTGGATTAGAGAATATATTTTTTCTATGTTTTTGTTTTAAGGTTATCCATCTCCATTTGATAGGAATGAAACTGTTCTCCAAATCTCATAGATCTGATTTCCCCTTGCATAAAATGGGGCTCATGCTTTAAGGAAAATGCCTATGAAAGAATAGAACATTTTGTTGAGGGTGAAGCACCAATTAAAAGGTTAGGAGTATCTTATCCTGCCAAAATCATGAACTGCATGTTTTCTGCATGGTTTATCTTCTTGTGCAACCTTTAGAAAAGAAACTTTAGCTTCCGCTTCTCAGCCCCCACGCCCATAGAATTGAAGAGACATAGTGCCAATTGACTGGCTAAACATCCATGTATACCGATAAGTCACAAGTGTATGGTTGAATTTCTAAGTGGTTCATGTTTCTAGTCAGATAAGTTGTAATAGCCACAAGTTCTCCAATGCTCATGCAATTCCTTTCTTTATCCCAATGTGCCTAATCAATTTTTTTTTTTTTTGCAGAAAGGAACTGCCTTCCACCTTGAGCAGATCCCTGGATTGAACAGAAAGATATATTGTAACTCAAATGAGGGAAAAGGATTCTTTTTTTCTCATTATTTTAATTTAATGTTGGGTCCAGAGTTGAACTCTAATTCTTCTTCATCATCAAATAGAATATTTGAAACCGAACTATGTCTTTATACAAATGCATTATGCAATGAGGTGTCAACCAGATTATGGAGAAATAGTCTTCCTTTATCGTTACAGAATCCATTTGGGATGGGCATATTGTGAGGATCAAAAGAGCTAGCCATAGTGGGGATTTTATTTAGTACTATAATCTATTATATTTCCCAGTTGTCAAAGACAATCATATATGTGTAAAAAGGTCTAAACCTATGGAAGAAAAAGACAAGATAGCATTAGGTTTGACAAAAGGAAGAAGTTAGTTACAAATTATAGTAACTCATGGAAAATTTCACAAGCACTAAGATTCACACTTTCTAAAGCATTGTTGAAACATAATAAACTTTATGTGTCAAACTGAACTAGATAAGGTAAAGCCAAGTGTTCAGAAATGTTGTTTAAGATACATTTAAGCAACCTATAATATTAATTTATTAATATTTGGTCTAACATCATATATCCCATTTCACTTGATGCTAAACTTATAACAAATTGAAGAATTAATTTTATCCCTTATTTCTCTTTATCATTTAGGAATATTTGAAGCTGAAGTTTGAACAATAAATTTTGAACGTACAAGTTATTTCAGTTTCTTGAGTCACACTACAGGTTTGGTTGGAAGGTCAAGCATACAACTTTTTTAATGGAAAATGATTTTCATATATTGTACATCAATACAGCCTATGCAATGAAAACATCACACCGACAGCCAAGTTGTTTTATGTCGATGCATTGTCATGTTAACATGCTTAAACATTGTTAATTTTGTCTTTTAGTCAAACTGTCAAACATTGCACTCATATCAGTTTCTTTTTTTGAAATGCTAAACAAGAGAGGATCCACTGCCTGAAAAATCAAAAGCCATGCGTGGGAGAATATAGTTTTCCCATGAATCCAAAAATTTATCCCAGAATGTGAAAAACGTAGAATAAATGGAGCTCATAGTTTACATTTTGTTAAAAGACAGATTATAGCTGATTGTATGGCTTAAAATCATGGTACAAAAATTTGTTAGAGTTAAAAATTCACTGATGCATTATAATCATGGTGGAAAGTTAGCTGCATGAGTTGGACAGATTGTCTTCATCTTTAGAAGAAAAAGAAAAAAAAGAGACTTTTTATATATGCATTTATATCTACCAGAATAATAAATCAGCCTTAATTATTAGAAAATTGATCTGTGTCTACTAGTCTGAATAATTTGTTTAGGAAAGGGTCCAGCCCTCATGTAGTGTTCTCCACAGGGAAAGGAGTGGGGACAGGTCTAGCCTGTTCTATCATTGTCCATCATTCCATTACATGACCAAGAGCCAAGGTTGATTGTTTCATGTCAGTTATGGATTAATCAGGATAGATGATAATAACAGTTCAAAGTGGATCCCATTCAGAGGCCCATCGTATGAACTGAGTCCTGTTCTGTTATATCACATGGCCCAGAGGTTTTTGTCAGAATTATGAGCTTTGAAATGACAACATGAAAATCACAGATTATAGAACTGTTAGTGGTGTTAATATCAGTAGGTTATGGTAATAAACACATTAAATTGGAGAGATGGTAATCTTTTGATCCTCCATTTATCAATCTATACTATAAAAGATGTTAGTTTCTTTCTACCTTACTAGACAAGATAGTGTGGTCCACAGTTCAAAGGAAATTATACCTCATGTATAAGAAGTAGGGAAAATACTCCCACATTATTGATTTTTTTGGTAAATACTCCACATTATTGATAGTTAGGGGTGATTGTAGCTTATTACTAGCGGTTAACCATTTCCTCCAAAGGGGCTCTCTTGAGGACAAAACAGTAAGAGACCTACGGTGGAGTTGAAGAGCACAACTGATCTGGTAGGCACAGCCTAAAGGTTTAATATGTTCGGTGCATCTTCTTGTTTTTAAGCAGTTGGAAGGTAACCTTGTGTCCATTTATGATTTTTCTAGAATTGATAACAGTTTCACTAATAGTTGCAATAATTTTTATGCATTTAATATGAAGTCTCTTGAAACAATGATGGTTGTTGTGGAGTGGGAAGAATAGTGGTGCTGGATGCTCTTCGTTGGGCCTGCATCAAGTCATGCTGAAAATCTATCGAGAAAAAGTTCTTAAAATCTTCACATTTCTTCTTTCTTAAAGTTTCAAAATTCAAACTGTTTCTAGAAATCAGTTTCCAGAAACAGAGAACCAAAAATAATAAAAAAAAAAAAGAAGCTCATAGTGATTCCTATTTCTTGGCCCTAGCAAAAGTTGATTTTATTGGCATCTTCTGTTAGTTGATAAAGCACCAAAATTCCGCCCCAGTCTTGCAAAAAGTTAAAGAATGCAAGTGGCATGCATTCACATTTTGAAATTGCCATGAACCTAGCTACATTCTAGCATCTTATTTGATTGGAAATGATCAAAGATGTTACAATTGGTGCAATATCTCTTTTGATTTTGCATTGATACCTCCACTAACATTTCCATCTATGATTTGATTAGACTAATAATAGTGCTCTTAAAGTAGAAGCAGTTAGTCAAGTTCACATCTGGGGAGTGTTTGAACACTTCATGCAACCTTTTTACTAGTCTGTCCATAAACAGAATAGCTTGGTGCATTTCTGAAACATGATTGCATGTACAAAATAATACCCTTGTTCAAAATCTTTTTAAATTTATATGCAGAGGAATAGCATGTTCAGTGTCATAATCAGCCATCTCTGGATTCTGATTTTTATAGGGACAGGATTTTATGGTCCATTATTGGTGGGCCAAATGCTCCTGCATTTTGCCTAATGAATTGTCTAGGGACAACACAATATTATTGGCATTCAGTACCTTTTCATAATATTGGTGAAATAGGTACAATACATATTTGCATCCATTAATTTTGGTCCATAGTGATAGGCCTGATTCTTTTGTATTGTCAACCTCAACTCCATGCTCATGTCTATTTTTCACTGTTGGCAATTGGCATGTACAACTTCGAGAGAGGAAGGAGACATAGAAAATAATGGGAAATGTAACAGATTTAACAACATAGTACAATCCATCTCCCTCTCCATGTTCATGGTTCACATCATTGCATTCAGAATCACTTTTTGATTTTGCAGGCTATCCCTTTGTCCAATTCAAATGTCATTATTCAAATACCCATTACAAAAATCCCAACATGATAAGCATAAGAACATTGTCAGTCTCCCAATAATCTTTCTTCCATTGAAATTAGAAGTTTAAGATTCAACTATAAGTAATGATCTCAATCTGAAACAGAAAAATGGATGTGAGAGGGTTGCTAATTGACTATTTAACTCGACATTAATTTAATTCACCTCTTCATCATAAGATTTAGTATGATAGGACCTTTAGTTTGTCCAATCTAATTCCTCTGCATCCTATCCATCCACATAGAAAATCCATAAATGATGTCTACTCACTTTATCAACCAAACCGAACTACATGAATGATTTGAGTGGTTGGCTTTTTATAAAATTGGTGCCTAATGTAGACAACAAGGAACTGTTATGAACACTTTTAGACAAAGTACCCACTCATGAAAAGAGAGAGAGAGAAAGGGAATCATTATCATTTTTACCCAAGATGGGGAAGTTGGGTTTGCAACCACAATCTCTAAGAAGCTCATTAATAAAATGTTGTGTGTTAGTGGGAGAAGCTGATGTTTACACACACTTGAGAGCAAATCTGTCAAACATGTAAAAAAGAAGAATAGATGCAGCAGTACTTGTTATGCCTTTGCTGATCTTTTTGCATTTCTTAGTCTTTCTCTTTTCATTCATAGTGGGGAGGGTTTTATGGATTCAAGAATGCAATAAATTATGTCTCTATCTTTAGCCTCACTCCACCACCCATCACACCCAAGGTCTATCTATCTATCCTTGTAAAGTAGACTCATGGCAGGTCATTGAAATTCTCCCACAAAAAGGAGAAACCTCATTGTGTAAGATATGATTTTCTAGGTGAATGGTTTATACATGCCCTATGCCCTCTCTTCCTTTTGGGGGTTTGTGGGATTCTTATCTTGACCCACCATACCTTTCTAAAAGAAAATTATATAACCCATTATCCCCTTAACATTGTAGAATGAGAAGGTACAGAGCAGGAGATGGGAATCATTCACAATTCCTTGCCAGTCAAATTAGGTTTTGTAGAAACCCCAAAAAAATGAATGCTCCATCTTTTCTTTTTAGGTAAGTAAAAGCATCAACTTTTTCTTTAATTTGTATCTCTCTTAAGGATCATAAGATATATATATATATATATATATACTCATCACATTCTAAGCCAAACTTTTCCCACTATCAAAATGAGCTGTAAAATGCCCTTCTAATGCCAAACTACATTACATTCCATTTATTCAATATATTATTTCATAATACAATAAAAAATAACTTTTTTAATCTTTTTCTATCCCATTTCAGTATAATGATTTATATATTCATCAAAAAGAATATCACCTCCCAACTGTATTTACATCCTAGTAAATTGGAGCAAGTTCCGGGTGCCATTTTTTATTCACACTAATTAAGAAATGATAGACTGGAATTTGGTCGAGGGCCATCCAAAATTTTCAACATGACCTACCTTATGTCAAATCAATTATTATCTTAATTCATGAGTTGTGGCATGGATGGGTAGGGCCCTACTATAAAGAGAAAAATATGTTAGGAGAGAAACAAAGAAAGCAACAAAATCAACTTGAAGATGATGGAGAGGGTACAATGAGTACCCCCTTTCACAAGGGAAGAAAGTTAGAGCTGGATGATGGTCCCCAATGTCCCCCCTCTTGATTGGATCCTATACTATATATGCCTTTGTACCGTCCATTACTCACTTTGGGGCTGCAGGCCCACTCCTACTGAAATATGGAATATCCCTTTATTATCTCTCAAGTAGTCAGTTTATGCTCATAAGACCTCAAGTTAATTGATTAATTAAGAATTTAGAAGTTAAGATCTCTCTGCACATCTCTGCAAATTATTAAAATTTGTATTGCATTTAAGTTGCCGATTTTGTACTAGCTTAATATTGTACTCTACATGACAAGTTATGTGACATAATTTAAAAACCCCAAAAAAAATATTAATAATAATAAAGCACAAGGCATGCCCCTAGATACTCTGGGTTCCTCTTTAGGTTATCATAAATAAATAAATAGGTAGTAGAAAAATAACATTGGGTCAAGTGTCTCTTTCCTCATAGTCGGCATTTCGTTGGACAGCCGCGTAGTGTATACGTGACGATGAATCCGAGCATGCTCTTTTTTGTATTTTAATGTGGGCAGATAAGTGTATTTATGTCAAATGTATTACCATTGGAGGAGAATGTGACCCACATGAAGTGGATGTGAGATTCTATGAGGAAAAAGGGACCAAAAGCAATGAGTTGGTTTAGTTTATTAAGACATCATTTTCTAGGGAGACATGGAGTTTGTATAGGTGTTGGTTTCCTTTCTTTGACAATTAGTAATAAACAATTAATAATAGTAAGTATTGTAATCTTTAGTTGATGCCTTGATCATTTTTTTTTTCCTTTTTCATCTTGACAGGGTTTGTGTAAAGGATTTTGATTTTGAAGAACTACTCATTCATATACACTCTAATTTGAGTTATCTATTTTAAATTTAAATTGCAAAATATAAATGGTTGGATAAAAAAAGCGCTTAATATAGGATAATTAACCTGCTCCTTATCCAACAATCATTGTTGTGTTATTTGATGCAATATAAATTATACAATAATTTTTATATAATTTTACAATATTCATTTATCAATAAATTGAATTATTAAGTGTATATCAATTCACAAACTTCATCAAGTAAAAATAACTAATTATAATGACAGTTAGACCAACAAAAGTGGTGATACCTACTTATTTACTCTCACTATACCAAATAATAGATGTTTTGTAATCTAGAAGTTATATTAGAGTAATAGTACTTTTTCTTTTTTTAAAGGAGAAAAAAAAATTTTCTTTTCACACTTTAACCTTGTCAATTATCTTTCAACTTTAATTATTCATCATTTGATTAAAATAATTATTTAGTTTTCAAGGAAAAATAAAAATAGAAATCATCCTCAAATTCTTAATTTAGAAATAAAATTTAAAAAAAACATATGTTATTCTAAGACAAAATGAGTAAATTACAAGTTAGAAATCTTAATTTGAGATTAAGGTTAAATATTTAAATAAAATTTTAACATATTGTGTTAAGTAAAATAAATTAGAGATGTATTACTCTTAAATTATAGAATTATTTTTATGTGAATATATAAATTAAGAAATTTATATTTTACGGTTTAAATTATTGCAAACTACAAAATTAGACCCTTGAATAAAGGAGGGGAGTTTGATATTAGGGCCCTCTCCTAGTCTAATGATAATTATTTTATAATCTAATACAATTTAGACTACAAAATAAGTTTTCAATAAATTAATATATTTGGATTGGGATTCCAATGTGCAATGCACCACCCAAAACCAAAACCTCTTATTGATATGTGCCATGTGCCATTTGACAACAGATTACTACTTAAATTATTCTCCTTTGACAATCCCAATTATCTCCAAGGATACCATATTTTATTAGACCTCTTTTGTTTATTTACCAAACAAATCCCACCTAAAGAAAATGTAAATTAAGAAAAAGGTTACCCAATCTCGGTCTAATTAATTTTGATTAATTTATTTAATTAGGGCATAATGCGAGCCCCACAATCATGAGTAGGCTATAGCCATTAATGATGCTAGATTTAATACCATGATTCCTTTTCATCCAAAACAAGTTATGCTCTCAACATTCTTGTATTAGGCTATATGCTTAGCTAATAGGTACATTAATTGCCCATATTTTTAAGGCAAAATATGTTCTATTTTGCTTAGGTCAAAATCCACGATAAGGAAAAGGTTAGTGAGAGATGAGCACTAGATCTCATATTTGGAAAAACGAATCCTTATCAAGAAAGAGTACAAAGATGAAAATTATTTTTTAGTCATCCGTGACAATGACGCGCTTGAATAATTTCAATTGATTAAGGATTAAATAATTAAGCTATAATTAAAGTTGAACCATCAAATTGCAAAATTTTAACCCAAGAGTGATAGTTTGGTTGGCAAAAATGCTACCCATTTTTGTTGTTATCATTTATTCTAGAGAAGTACTGGCAGGAGTTGATCTACTCCAACATTTCTTTTAAAAG
>BPVZ01000120.1:246394-271782 GCA_020521535.1 Rubroshorea leprosula
AAAGAATATTTAAAGAAAAGAAAAAAGATCGGTAAGCAATACATAAATTTAATTAATAGTAAAAGTTTTAAGGACTTCAAAATTTTGTGTTTCACGGTGTAAATAATATTCTCTAATTATTTATATTTATATTTCATTTCATGTAATTCGATTTTAAACATTTAATTTTTATAAAATACAAAATATTACTAAGTTATTGAGTTATCAAATCTTCTTATTTTTAACATAACTAAATGTCATTATAACTTAAATTTAAAATTTTCATTAAATACAATAAGATCAAATGAACGAGTGAAAGTTACATTTACATTATATATCTTATATATTATCAAAAATAAATTAAGATATGTGAAAGATATTTCCTTCTATAAACAAAATTGACCACAATATCATTCCTTTAAAAAAAATTAACCCAAACAATTTTTTTCTAAGAAAAAAAAAATATCTTGCATATAGTCACATATAGGATTGATTCTTCCAAGGCAACCTGTCCTAACTTGAAAGCAATATTTTCTGAGCCTGCTTCATCCCATATTTTTAACCTTTTCCATATGGGATTCCTCGACCTTTAGCTTCAATTAAGGAGACAAAACGACAAACAGATCTGTTCGTTTCATTAGCACACAACTATCCTCAATTAATGAATTTACCAACTAGTACTAATTAAAAGCTTTCAAAGTTAATTGAGTCTCCATTAACGTTTGAATTGATCAAATTAATAATCTTATATGTACTACGTACCAAATCTTGTTCTCACATGCCTAGGATTATCAAAATTAATAAATAGTTTATAAGATAATTAATCACCGGCATGGAGCATACCATACAGACATCAAGATAGTGCTTTAACTTACTTAAATACCCATAGATTATTAAGGGTTCAGAGCAACACTAGTTGTATGTTACTATAACTTTTGTTGTTGAAAGGCGCGCAATTGACTTAATTAATATATCACAAATGATTCTTAATTAAGAATATACATAGTTGAAAAACTTCATGAACCATCCATCACGAAGGGAGGAGAACACTGATTCAGTTTTAAGTCTGGTATTTGCTGGGGGTTTTCTTTCTTTTGGGTGATGTGAGATCGCAATTAATGTTGACAAGTTATAAGTAGAGGCATGCATATGGGTTGAGATATCTCTTTTACCCAATGGAATAAGTTTTATGGCTTAAAAAAAAGAAAAAAGAAAAAAGAGAACCATCCATCATAAAGGGAAATTAGATGAAAAGTAGATGGAAGGATTTCTTTCTAATTTCTTCATCCCTTTTTCTATTTTTTTTAATGGTTAGTATGTACTGATGTCATCTTATTTGTACCATATTTTTAAACAATTTTAAGAGTATAACCTTACGTGAGCCAATCAAATACTTCTATCATATATATATATATATATATATAAATTAGTATTTATCCGTTTTATTTTTAAAAAATTAAGAAAATATTTTTCTTAAAATTATATTATTTCAATAAAATACAATAAAAAAATAAAAAAATCTAACTCATGTTTTAAAAATAAGGTTTTTTAAATTTTTTTAATACAAATTTATTAAAATAACATAATTTTAGAGTAATTATTCTTTTAATTTTTAAAAAATAAGATAGATGGATACTATTTATATATATATATAGTTCTATTATTGTACTTCACTCTCTGCTTAACAACCATCAGATCTTAAAAAGAAGCCAAGAAAGGGGGGGATGGTAAAAACAATGGGAATTAACCCTTTGCAACATTATTATACTTTTTTTGGGGGGAGGGAGGGGAGGATTACTTAATGTATTGTAAAAAGAGAAAATTGAACTGTTTTTATATAGAGATTGTTCATTGCATGTTGTCATGATAGGTTAGGATCATATCATTAATGTTGGATTTAAAAAGAAGAAAAAGGGAACTAAAGTTTTATAATAAAGATATATATGAAAGGGGTATCATGTGTGTTTGTGCTTCCCCTCTTTTAAGGGCAAATGTATTGCATCTTGACTTAGTGTGTGGAGGTTTCCTTTGTCTCCTCTTTCTTCCATTCAACTTAAAGTTATAGGTATTCTAATATTGTTCATGTGATATTCCCAACCCCCTTTTACTAGATCTCACACAATGAGAATCTCAACATCACTATTACATTATTTTTCCTTTTGGGAATCTCATCTCTTTCATCACCTTCACAAAAGATAATAAAAGTCGACCTAACTTCGAATAAGTCGTGGAGTTTGCTCTTCCTCCTTTTATAACGAGGAAACAATTAATTATCCATTAAAAAATTTTAATTTAATATTATGAATTTTCATAGTCATACTCAGTGTAATGATTTCGGGAATCAAGTCTTATATATCTTAGTAATAGGGCATGCAGAGAGGTCATGAGAAAGGCAAAAATTAAAGAAAGAAAAGAAAATGGGAGAAATTATATTTTCTTAATTTTTGGGAGTCTTTCATAGTTGGTTGTGATCACATATACTGAATTGTTGATGCTAGGAGGGTTCTGCTGAGCTATCATCATTTCTTGTATGGGAAACATACCTTACTTGTGCTAGGGAATGCTTAGAAAACATGCATGTTATATGTTGCTTTACATCTCTGCCTAGAAAGAAAAAGAAAATTTGACTGTTTGGTTTAGTGAAAAAATTGCATCAATGAGGGCCCCCAAGCTGCCCAGCAGTAAAAAGCTAAAGGTATATGATGCTGCTCTCTTTTTCCTTGCCCGAAAGGACCGTTAACTATTCTTTCATCTCCCTCAAAAAAAGGAAAAACAAAAAGAAATATCTTCTTTAGTGATTGATTATTGAAGAAAGGTAGAGAAATGTAGACATCTCCTTGGTGGGTACAACACAAAGCAAAGGTGGCTTCACTGTCAAACTTTGCATGAATTATGCGAAGGAAAAAGACTTGGAAAATTTCAAGAGAAATGCTCTAGATTTGATAAGTCATCATTCCTAGGGAAAAAGATTGCTCTCTTCAATCTCCAAAGATTGGCATGTTTGAAAACGAGATTTGTTTTCTACCTTGTTAACTTTTAGAGACCACAAGGATATAAATCTTGCAAATAATTTCTTTATTGTCGTAAATGATTTATTTTTAAAAAAAAAAATTAAATTATGTGGAAGCTGACTTCAAATACTAAATTGTCAATAATACACCCAAAAAACCTCTCTCTTTCATTCCAATGAACACTGACACTTTTTTCAATGTCTTTTGTTTTTTTGTTTCATTATTTTCTCATAGCTTGATTTTTCCAGACTTTCATGTCTCCATGTGCATTAGCATATGAGCTCTTACACAGTGTCCCAGTTTCATTAATTAGGACAGTTCAGTTGTGTCACATTCAAAACTTTACCAAAATAATCTGCAACTGGGAGGAACAGTTATGATGATGGTAATGAATTGGACCTCTGCATTTTTGGAGAGCACAATATTTTTGGACAAACTGTACTACAAATAAACATAGAGATGCTTTCAGAAATTTCCATATTATGTTTCTTCACTAAACTGACCTCATAATATTGTTTGCTGCAACTACCACTCCCTCTACCAGCCATGTCTTGCTTTTAACAATGCAACCACTATTATGGCCAAAAAGAAAAAAAAAATGCAACCACTATAACCACTTTTAATTCTTTGTCCTTTTTTTTCTTCCTCATGCACTTATATCAGTTGATTTCTACATTTCCCCCTCTTTTTTGTCTCCCTTTGCAAGGTAGGTTGTTTTTGGGACTTAGGTTTTGGTCCGTTTGGATATATGAAATACTTGAAGATGTCAGGTTTTGGCCCATTACATTAACTCATCCAAATAGATAAAATGTGGCCCATTGTTTGTATATTGGAACTAGTGGCACAAATATAGGGCAGAGGATCAGCTAGGCTTTGATGTCAACTCTTTTAATTTATTATTTAAACTACATTAAATTGTAAAATATGAGTTATTAGACAGGGAGAGAATTCTTAATATCAAGGAAACTTACCCCATATCTAATAGTTAATGTTATGTAGTTTAGCATAGTTTAGATTGTATAATACTTTTTCCTTCTATGTTTGATCCACAAGTTTTTTTTTTTTTTTCAATTAAAGTTCGTTGGTGGTAAAATTTTGATTGTTGCAGCTCAAATTAGCATTGTCTGAACTGAATTGGCACTATGACCCCATTCTCACACAAATTAATATTCGTTTCCACTTCTCATGGTCGATGAATTTTTTTTTTTTTTTGGCACTTGGCCTCCCTAGTTCACCTTGCCATTGAACTATACCCTCCCTACAAATACCCATCATGCCTTTTTAAACCCTGCGCTTTCAGAAATCTCCATGCTTTGTTAATCATGCTGCACTATACACACCTGATTTTGTAGACCGTTTGGTAATGGTGTGTATTATCCAGTCCATGGGCTGGCTTCCATCCCCTTATCCCCAAAAATTGCCCTTGACCAAAAAAAAAAAAAAAATTCATGCTGCACTATAATCAAGAAGATGTGTTCGGTGACAATGTTTCCTTTTATACACAAATCAGTTTCCATTTATCTTCCCAATATTCCAAAGCTTTCTACTTTGAAGCACAAATGGGTCAAAGTTTCATTTTGGGACTATTTTGTGATTTCTAGTATATGTGTAGACCGACTCTAAAGGTCTGTCATGTTTTGCCAAAACTGCCAAGGCCACCTCCGGCTGTGTGTCCAACTCTTGTTACCCTCAAAATGTCACCCATACAAAGGGTGATGAGTTTTGGAAGGAAAGGTGAGTTCCCTAAAGCTCCCTCTCAAGTTTTCTAATGTTTCTGATTAATATATAATTTTGCTTAGCTGATTGATGGTATATATACCTTTTTGCTATCTTCTCTTCAACTTTTCTGTCTTGTGCTGCTATCGTCTTTATGATTAATGCTGCTAAAAGGGAAGGGTTCACTATCTGTCTAGATGTTTCTGATTTCATTTAGCTGATTGATGATATTTGTTACCTTCAGTTTTGCTGTCTTGTGCTGCAGCTGTCTCTGTTTGGTTAATGCTGCAAACAAGGAAGGGTTTCACTAGTTCCTTTTGTCCCATGAGAGATTATAATTTGCTTCCAGTATCCCTTGCACAAATTGTATCTCAATGACAAGGATTACTTGTTTGTAATTATAAATAATGTGTAGAATTCTGGGTTTGCTTCAACGGGGTTCAATATTTCAATGCAAAATCACACCCTCACATTGACTTCAGATACAGAAACAATAAACCCAAAAAATTAAACAAGGGAAAGATTAATTGAGACTGACCTGTTTTCTAAGAGTTAAGGGGGCAAGAGATTGGCATGCCTAGCTTCAACCCCCAAGGAACAAATTGTATTATCCCTTCCACTACTACTTTTTAGAAAATCAGAGGAACTTACATATTCTGCTACTTAATCTTTTACATCTCTACTAATGAACTTTCCTTATGCTCAAGATGCTTACAAAACATGTATTTTTACTTTTGATTTTAGATCACATAACATAAGATTATTCCTTATTCATTTTTTTTTTTTTTTGATAGGAAGAAATAATGTTAAGTTAATATCTGTTTGAGGAAAGTCAAGCCTAGGACTCGATTTGCGGATTGAAGTGCGTTCCACCTACTTCTCACTTTGGAGAAGTTTGACCGTCACTATAGCCACACGAGAGAATGCAAGATTATTCCTTATTCATTAATCCTACTACATGTTATACTATTTAAATTCAAATTTAACATATTTTACTTTTACTAAAAAAATAACTAATGGACCATTTATATTATTGACAAAAATATGCATGCTATATGTTGCTTTACATCTCTGCTTAGAAAGAAAAAGAAAATTTGACTATTTGGTTAATAAGAAAATTGTACCTATGAGGGCACCCAAGCTGCTCAGCAGTAAAAAGCTAAAGGATTGTATAAGTGATAATTTATTTTGAATCTTTAAGTTTGAATTATACGTTACGTCAATAATTTAAATTAAAAGATTTTTAAAACTCTTATGCCTACAATGTTTTTGGAGTGTTGCATCTCAAAGTTTGCTTGTGTAAATTGAATCGGTAATATTCCTCTGCTATGATCCCCACTCAGACTCATTTCCTTTGTCGCTAACGGCTTCTCTTCTCATCGTAAATGAATTTTTTCCACCCACAAAGTTCTGCCGGCCTCTAAACCTCGCCATTGAACTAAAACCCTCCACAAATACCCATCATGTTAAACCCTCAGCACTTTCTCATTCAGTGTCCTGTTTATCATCTCCATGCTCTGTTAATCATGGCATACTATGATAAACAAGATGTCTCGGATAACACTGTTTTCTTTTATAGATCAATTGCTTTCACAATTGAGCACAATATTTATCTTCCAATTTTCCCGCACCTCCTAATTTGAAGCCAAAAAAGTTGTCAGGTTTCATTTCATGATTGCTTTGAGATTTTCAGTAGTTTGTCCTCCAGGAGCTGTGCCTGCATGTTTGTAGGCCAACCCTAATGGTCCTTGTATTTTGGCACCACCGCCAGTTGGCTATGCTACCAGGGACACTTCAAGCTCTGGTTACCCCCAAAATGTCCACATCCAAAGCAAGGGTGACAACTTTTGGAAGGGATGGTGTGTTTCCTCCCTTCTCAAATTCTCTTTCTGTTTCTGATTTTCTTTAGCTGATGAATGATGATATACCTTATTTGTTTTCTTCTCCAGTTTTGCTGCTTTGTGCTGCTGCTGTCTGTTTGATTTTTGCTGCCGCTAAGAAGACCGGGATTTCTATGATTCTCATTTTCTACATCTGAATGTAGTTCCTATTGCTCAATGGAACAATAATTTACTGGTGGTATTCCTTTCCTTGCATAAATTGCATTATCCATTCCACTATATATATATATATATATATATATTGAAAGTCAGTGGAACTTATTCTGATACTCAAATCTTACATATCTCAACTAGAGGAATTTACCTGGCGTTCATCTAGCAAAGTGACCCAAAAATCAGTATTACCTGTCACTAATGTACAATAAGCAACAATATAGACCAACGCAAAACTTGAACATCAGATTCAAGGCAAGCCCTTTAACTTGTAATCAGAAATCAGAGATGTTGATTCAATATTTCTAAAAATAAGAAGAAAATTATAAAAGAAGAGCAGAAGGGGATCAGAACATAGGAATTTGCTATGAAGTATGAAACAGATGAGGAAAACCCAAGAAATGACATAATACCGACACAAATGGAAAACTGCAACGAGTATTCTTGGAAGGCAATATATACAGTTAATCTCAAATGATAAGTATTTAACATCACCGAAGCAGAAATACTGCTTGCTTTAAAATTATTTTAGAAAAATCAATGGCTAGACGAGGAATGACAAGCCATTTCAACCTTCCATTCCTCTTCAGTTTCACTAAAGATGTGGATAACCTCGAATAGAAGTTAAAACCATCATAATCTAAACACATTCCATGGTGCCACCATATGCACTATTAATGCATTGAAAAGAACTTATCCATATGTGGGGGTAGGAAGGGAAAAAGGAAATTAAGCCCATTACAATTCTCATCGAGAGAAAAACAATAACAAAGTAAAAGTACACCAAGCAAATCCATAAAAACATTTTCTGTAATTCAAAAAATTGGTTTCCCAATGATGGTCATCAAAGCCAACCTTGCTTTTTAGATCTTACCAGTTTCCACAACAATGCTACATCAAATTTAAAATGTACATAGGCGTGCAAAAAACCTTAAATTGGAATCAAGAATCAAGATAAATACTCCCAATTCCTCCCTAATCTATGAAATATTATACCAAAAAAATCCAACTTCCCCTCATCAAATGGCATCCAGAACGACATATAGTGTGTGACCAAGATGCTGCAGAAAATGAAGACTTAAAAGCATCATCACACTTGTACACCATCCAATTCATCAACAGCATTTTCAAAATAATGAAGCAGTATAATTAATTCTCAAATGGAGCAGCCAAAGGCAATCTCAATATCCCCAAACGTAAAAATCTCTGCTCAAGGTACAGAAAACCAAAACAAACACATCTGCATTCAACTAAATCAAGCATAACTTCAACCTATTGCGTAGAGTTAAGAAAGAGAGTTCCTTCAACCTCTGAATCACAACAGAATGCGAAAAATCGAATAAAAACAAGAATCACAATCGTAAATCATTAAATCAATATATCTCGTTCACAAAACTTGAAATGCTAATAAACTAAAAACTGCTCAAAATTCCAGATATCATATAAAATCTATAAATTCAAGGAAAACATAGCATAAACCATAACCAGATTCAAAACCTGAGCTTGGAGAAGAACCACCTGTTCTTCCCAGTCTTGAACCTCTCCTCGAACCTCTTCTTGATCTCTTTCCCCGTAGTCACCTTCTTGTCCCTCGACTGCAGCGCATCGGCAGTCACCACATCCTTGAGGTCCACATCGAGGGTGTACCGGGTGGGCATAACGTGACTGTAGTTCACCAGCTTGACAAACGCCTTGACGCGAGACTTCTTAGCAATCTTCTTCGAAGAGTCCTTGCGAATGACCTTGGCTGGGTACTTGGAGATGCCGGCGACGAGGCAGTGGCCGTAGGGGCGTTCCCTGGTGCCATCGTCGAAGGAACGCACGATCACCGCCTTCCGGCCAGCGAAGCGACCTTGCAGGAGGATTACTGCCTTGTTCGGTTTCAAGAACTTCACCATTTTTGAGCTGTGAGGATTTCTCTACGATTTTTCTCTCCGGCAGCAATAGCAGAGAAGAAGCTAGGGTTTTGGAGGACGTGTTATATTATATGTTGCGTATTTTTACAAAAATGTCCAACTAATTATACCATCAAAAAAAAAAAAAAGGTCCAACTAATTATTTTCATACTTTTTTGTTTTATTTAAAAACCTTTTCCACTCTAATTTACTTTCATAAAATTCCCAATTTGACATTTTTTCTTAGTTATTTCCATTTTATGTAAGTATGTGACTGTGGTTTTTATAATTTTGAATGATAAATTTGTAGATTCCTCATTTGATTTTGAAAAGTTAATTTTAAATTAAAAAATAAAAAATAAAAACACTCTTAAAACTTGCCTCTAATCTAGCTTCAACTTTGTCCAAAAAAAAAAAATCTAGCTTCAATTTCCCAAGTACAGCAAAATTTTGTTAAAATTTAGATCAATAGAATGAAAATGAAGCATGCATCTAATTAATTACCCATCGACTTTTTAATTTTTTTCTAAACTTAGTATAAAAAATTCTACTAAATTAGGATGGATAAATATTGATTTTCATCCTTATACAAAAATTACACTTTATTTCCAAAATATTAAGCTAATTAACTTGATCTTTTGGTTATTATAAAATAAAAGAAGAAAATAGCAAAATAACAAAGATTTTGTAGTGAATTTCTTCTTAGGTTATTTTAACCTATGCCTAAAAGTGTAATAAACATATATTTTTGTCATAAATTTATATTAAAAAATAACAGTTAATTTTTAATTTATCAATTATTTAATTAAATTCATTAATTTGGTATCAATACTAAAATTAATGTCAATTTTTACATTATATATATATATATTTATACTAAAAAGGTATTATTTTTTTGATAAAAGAAGTATAATTGTATAAATAAATTGAAACAATTACAATACAAACCATGTCTTCATTAATTTGGTATCAATACTAAAATTAATGTCAATTTTTACATTTTTTATATATATTTATACTAAAAAGGTATTATTTTTTTGATAAAAGAAGTATAATTGTATAAATAAATTGAAACAATTACAATACAAACCATGTCTTACCATATAAGTTATGTAGGTAATATAAATAAGCTAGGAAGGAGTTATGACACTAACATATGGAGTTGAGTGTTCATTACAAATAGGACAATAAGGAATTAGGAACCTTTAATTACTGGTATACATCAAAGAGGTATCAATAGAGCTATGTAACAACATAGAAAAATTACTCTGAAGATTTATTGTCACTGTTGACAATCACATCTATTTTACTATCCAAACCTAGCACGAAAGATCAAAAAACTTGACGATGCAGTGTCTCCTAACACCACAATGCTCTGTCCAAGCCTAAGTGGTCTTTTATTTAGTAGATAAATGAAAGAAAACATCCACCTACATTGCAAGTGTAATCCCTAAGTTGTTAAGCAATACCTTTGTTGCTCTTTCATCCTCCATTCCTAGTTGCATATTTTTCCTTTTCCTCCTTATTTCTTTCTTTAAGCTGTGGGCAGATGCAAGGTTCCTATCAATTCTTTTCAAACTTCTATGACCTAAAGCTATTGATTTTCCTCCATTGGAGGATGTTGTAACTTACTGCACTAGTATCTCTACAAGCTAGAATTCAAGAGCATGGTCTACGTTTTCAACCATTTGTTCTACGAGTCCATTTTCCTTAGCAGTGTCCTTCTCTACTTGGTTTTGAGAAGCCTAAGGAAAAGGTGCCATGCTTGACTCCTCCCTCACCATCAACCTTCTATTTTCTACCTTAGTAGTCTTAGCTTCTAATTCTTTACTTATTTTGTTTATTACTTCTAAAAGTTCCAAGTTTTCCAAATCCTTCAAACCCTAACCATCAACTTCTATTCTCAGCCATAGTCCATAGAACTTTGTTATTTTATAGTTAGCTTCCTTCAAACGAAAACCAATATCACAATCTACTTCAATATACCCTATACAACCACAAACATAACAAAACTCTAGAAGTCGCTCGTACTTAATTCTTACCTTTTTAGTCTTTGTTTCAATCATCTTAATAATTGAGGATCTTCATAAAGGCTTACCCACTAAAAGATTAACTCAAACTCGAAAAGATTTTTCGTGATTCTCATCCACCTCAAGAACCATTTCAATTGAACTAACTCAAATCTACCTACAAATCTAAAAGAGTACCCTTAAGAGTACAAATTAAAAAAACCCTTTATTTATTCCACCCTATGCAAATTATGCAAACTTTTAGGGTTATATATAGGTTAAGGGAAATGTAGAGATTACATCGGTCATTAAATAAGACTAAATAAAATTATAAATGATACCTAAATGGAGCCACGAACCAAATGGAGTCATGAATGGAATTAAGTGGGAATGAGTTGTAAAATAAAAAATAGAAGATGAAGTTAAGGGCCAAGGTGAAACATCTATTAAAAGAAAAATTGATAATATTGATAAATTTTTTTATAAATCCTTTTGAGTTTTTTTAATTTGTGCTTTTATGGGTAAATGCTTAAGGTGTAATGAATATATTTTTTTGTTAAAAAATTTATATTGAAAAAATAAAGTTAATATTTAATTTATTAATTATTTAATTAAATTTATTCACTTAACACTAATATTAAAATTAATATTACTAAAATTCATATTAATTTATATATTTTTCTATATATATTTAAAATAAAAAGATCATTAAAGGTATAAGAAAGGGAAACCAATTTTCTTTAAGTTAAATTCTTTTAAAAAAATTTGACAAGTGATACAAAAGCTATATTTCCATTTTCCAAATTTAAACAAATTTCCTTGATATATTAAATTATTAATTGCCGTTAAAAGATATTTCGTTACCCAATAAAAATCTTCAGTGTCTTCTCTATCAGAAGCACAAGAAATGGCAGAATCAATTATTCTATCTGTAACCGGCGCCGGTACCCAGTTTTCCGGCGAGCTTTGGCACGTGGGTCGTCTTGAATCGAATATCTCTCGAAGACCCAGAAGACATTTTGTCTGGTTATCTCTTAATAATAAGCAGCATTTACAACTGAATAGATACTTCTGGCCAATTCCCAGAACCAGAGCGTTGAATTTCAACCCAAGAGGCTCTCCTTTGCATCTTGCTTATGGAAAAGAAGCCGAAGATAGCTTCCTCTCTGTAAGTTCCTACTTTTCTTCGGTTTTGTTTAGAGGTGGATACTATCATTTCATCTGTTTGCTTCTACACTAACGAAGATAAATTACTGAAATAATTTGGTCTTCTTTTATGTATTGAATATGTCATTTCTTGGTTAAACCGATTTGCATGTTCTCTGTTTGGGTGAGTAGGATAGCAAATATTGTTGTAAAAAGAGAGAGCTTTTTGGCTCTTTCAATGTGAAACTGAAAGCAGGAGTACAGTATCATTTCATTTGTTTGCTTCCACACTAATAAAGATAAATGACTGAAATAATTTGGTCTTTCTTTATGCATTAAGTTTGTTATTTCTTTGTTAAATTGATCTCCGTGTTCTGTTTGGGTGAGAAGGAGAGCAAAATAAGGCAGTAAAAGAAATTGTCTTTTTGGCTCTTTGAGTTATTTGTATCTCTACTAATGAACTCTCTTATTATACATATTTGAATTATGTATTCTTGGTCTTTTTTGACAACTTTGTGAATTGTTTGAATTAAAATTGTAGATGTTTGAACTTTTTTGTGCATTCAGTATTCTTAGTTGTATGATAAAACTGGATAGGTTGAAAGAATTTTCTAACTGAATGTTCTTTCATGGCAAGAATCAAGATTAAATTCAATGCATAGGTCTACCCTTAGTCTGTCATTGTGCATCTTCCAATGCACTTTCTAACTGGTTACATGTTAGTTTAAAGTTTAATTCCTTTCAGGTTTAGGGCCAGTCGTAGTCAAATGCCAAATGTGGATAACCTTTTTACCATCAGTATAGTGTGTTCTTAATTGAGCTGACATCAAACCTGAAATGAATCTCCTCTTGTTACGGTATAATAGTCATTGCTTTTTTTCAACTCCTCATTTTCTCTGCCTAAGATTCAAAATAAGGATTCCAGATATGATGGAGGTTTAGTGCTGCTGGGTTGAGAATTAAGAAAATAGAGGAGAAAAACACAGAGACTTTGTTGCAGCCATAGGCTGAATAAGGAACCTTTTTCCCTTGTCCTGTCTTCTGACAATTGCCTTAAACATGGTGGAATGAGGAAATGATTCGTCTAACTCTGTCTTCTTAGTTCAGTCGCTTTTGATAACTTTATAACTTCTAAATATTCTGACTCAAATAATTAGGATTCTTATTTTTGGATTATTGCATTAATAAAGAGTAAGGTTATTTTTTGTTTTCTGTTTTTGTCTGTCAGGACTCAACTATTTTTGTTAAAACTAACTAGAAGTTTTATTTATTTATTTGGCAAAACAAGAATTTACCAAAGTTAAAAGTCCTCATTGTATCTAATGGCTCCTTTTTGACAACTTGAGCAAAGACTTTTATTCAAAATTTTCTATTAACTTTCAGATTCTAACTGATCAAAGATGATAAATATTTTATGCTAAAATAGGAATTAGCAAGCTTGTTAGAAGAAAAAGATAGTTTGGTTTGCTAATCGTGTATTCCATGAATTAGAAGGTAGAAGCTTTTCCCCTCCTTTTCCTTTGTCGCATGTTGAGCCAACTAGCGTGAGAAATCAAGTTTTCCTTGTTGAACACCACCACTATCTCCTGCCTCTTTATTTATTTTAAAGGTTTTTCTATCCTGTTCCCTTAGGTGCATTTATTGTACCTTTTTATAATTAATTTACATGAAAAATATAGATGTTGACTTTAATTTAATCAATTGGCTAATTAAAACCATCAACGTGGCAATCGTGTTAAAATAGAAGTCAACTTTTGTGAATTTTGATGTAAATTAACTTTAAAAGGGTGCATTTATTGCAGCCTTAATCTGTGCTCTAAAATACAGGTTGTTGATTTAATTTTCCATGGATTTCTATTTTGGTTAACTGTATGTTAATGGTTCTTCCTTCAATTAGCTAGGATATTTATTCTTTCAAAAATTCTATTTCATAAAAAAAAAAAGGCCCTTTTATTTGTTATTATTTTTTCTTTTAAGTCTATTTGTTCTTTTGGTTAACTGCATGAGTGATATTTTTGCAGAATGCAAATAAGGACACTGATGAGATGTTTGACGATTTGTTTAAAAAGTATGGAAAGGTGGTATTCGGGAGAAATGACCAGAAGCCTTCAGCTGCCGAGTTAGATGATGATGCTGAAAGCTTGTCATGTAAGGTTTTCTTCCTATTAACTAATAGCATGATACTTGCAATTTGTATAGATAGAGATCACTCTGCAGTTTATTGTTTTATTTGATTTATTCTCTTGCCAAACCTTTGATCTCTTCATACAATACTGAATTCACACCAAATCCCATTATTACCATAATCATACCATCTTTTCTATCATTAACGTAATAACATGTAACTTGCAAAACATCTCATGCTGACAATTTACAAAATGCGCCCCATTACTAAGTAGTATTGTTTTTTTTTTTTTTTTATCAGCCAGTTAATGTGCTTGATAACTATATTCATTAAGATATTAGAGAAGAAAAAGACCTTGAAACATTATAAAAGTGAAGTTTCCCTGGTTAAAAGTTGCATCAATGTTATTTTCTGTTCTCACTGTAGTTGCTGTGGAAATAGCCAAGGCTGTGAGTGAGGTGAAGGCTGCAGATATAAAGGTCCTCTTTGTCAAGCCCCTTGTGTATTGGACTCGGTTTTTCATCATTGCAACAGCATTTTCTCGCCCCCAAATTGATGCAATTGGGTATGTACTTGATGTATGATTCATTGAAATTGTCTAATGTCTTATCCTGCACTGATTACTGAATTGGGTGCCTTTTTTTTTCTTCTAAATTACATGTTTAGAACCAAAGTAAGAGATCTTGCTGAGACAAAGTATGGAAAAGTTCCATCTGGAGATACAAAGCCAAACACATGGACCCTTTTGGACTTTGGTATGGAATCTTACACATTTATTTCATTGACTTGTTTACTGTTAGTTGCTTCAATTGTATGAACCTACACCAAACTTTCTTTATTCTTTCCCATTTCATTTTGCCTATAAATCAAACCAATATAATATATGCTACAAGGTTGGCCAAAAAAGAGGAAAATATATGCTCCAAAGAATCATGCTATAGTCTGAATGGGCAAACCCAGAAATTTAATCTGTAAATTCATAAAACGCAATGGAAGTGTTGCAACTAGAGATCCCAAAGTTTCTGTCTCATCTTTTAATATCTCACTTAACTTCCAAATAGGCAAATGGTAAATGTAATATTTACTTGTATAATTTCTTCTCTCTTCTGATACTTCATGATTCTTTAAGTCTGCAGGGGCATGCATTGATTAAATTCATTATTACAGATATTTGTACTTTTTCATTTTCATACCAGACATTTTTTATTCAATAAGCTGACATACCTCATTCCCAAATTGATAATTTTTGAACAATGCTAATTCGAGTCTGTATTTCAGGTGATGTGGTTATCCATATATTTCTTCCCCAACAGAGAGCTTTTTACAACTTAGAAGAATTTTATGGTAATGCAACTCAAATTGAGCTGCCTTTTGAAAACCAACCGCCATTTCGCAGTTGAAGATAGCTATAAATCTATAATTTCCTGAGGAACCAAAAGCAAACTCACAGGACTTCTGAATGGAGTGAGGTTCATCTCTGTAACTCTTAGGAACTCTACATAATGTCAACAGCCTCAGTCTGAGTTCTGTAACTTCTGTTGTAGAAAATGGCTTGTAGTTGTAAAGGAGACAGCTAGAAGCTGTCACAATGCCAGGCATGATAAGTTTTCATGCTTCCTCATCGGAGGATGGATTCTTGAGAATCAAACATCTAAAATTGCCCTTATTTTATGGTTCTAGCGGTTGATGCATCCTTGCAATAATGTTTTGCCCGTGCAGCCCTCATTTCGAAGCCGTAAAAGGTCTATCCAGTATTAAGCAATAAATATTTCTTCTCATAAGAACCAACACAAAAGGCATTTCTCCCATTAGCAACTGACACTTTTACTTTTGATGATCAATGAACAGCAGATATCTTAATTTAAAACTTGTAGAGAGTCAGCAACTGCAAAGAGGTGCAAATATAAACCAAAAACTCAAATTTATTAGAATTATTCATATAATTCCTTCATAGAACATACCATGTCCGATACTCTCAACAGATGACTTTAGATGAACAAAGAAAGACTACTAAATGTTCCTTCAAACCAAATATTTACAGATGATCTAGTTTACAGACAACACGCATAGTTATTCTTGCCTGCAAGAAAACTGAGCTGTGAAGTGCAACTTCAGCAGGGCAGCTTGGTTCCGGTTATGTGCTGCCTCAATAACAAAAACTGGAAGTTCTAAAGCTGACTGCAAAACAAACTCGTACAACCTAACCAAGGGTGATTGCACATTTGGATTCTATTGGAGTGATTCCTGCAGAGACAGAAAACAAGAATCAGTCATTCAGTTTTTAGCAGCAATAAAAGCAAAGGACCAAGCAATTAAAAAGATCAGTACGATTTCAATTTGTTCAAAGTAAGGAAGGAAAGATAATAGAGTAAAAAAAGGAGGGGGGTGGGGTGGAGGTTGGGAGGGGTGGAAGGTGAAAGAGATGATTCTAATGACCATATTTAACTTTCAAACAACCATAGCTTCTTTCTTCACTGAGAAAGATCTACAGACACTAAATTCTTGCATGCTTTGCATTGACAGAGAACTAGTAGTATCAGAATAATCAAAGCTAGGAAGTAGAAAAGTAAACAGTACTTTACATGAATTGAATGATCTATTTAACACACAACAAACTGCAAAACTCAGTACCCTCAACATTGCTACCAAAATAATAACCATTGGGATTTCAAAATCAATCAACATGATGTTAAGCAGCTCATTCAAAATATGTGGAAAGCCAGTAAATCATTCATGCTATAAGGGTGAGGTGTGTGTAGATGATGTGCAAAAACAGAAAAACCAGAAAACTAGATGTGTGGTAATTATAGAGCTTGAACAAGAGATTTACAGTTGCAATTTGCTGACTGTTGACCAGCCTGTACATGTTCACTTAGACTTGACTCCATATCATGGGATGCTGTCCAACCAGGTTCATATGCTTCAAGGAAAGCTATCTTTGACTTATTAGGTAGATCATGTGGATGAACAAACGGCACTCCATGTGGCCACCCAATCTCCATTCTTATAGTGGCACATGGGCTATCTAAGGAATGAATATGATTCTCACACTCCTTCAGATTACAGAACCTTAGTTTGATGCCCTTCTTATCTGCAATTTCCTGAACCCTCTCCTTAAGCAGTCTCTGTGCCTCAAGACGTAATCTCTTGGAAGGTGGCAGAGGTTTGCATCTCGAATTATTCTTCTTCCTCCTCATTAAAGGTTTCATAGATCCTGTACCAGCATTTCATCGATCCAAGGACCTGCTGTTAAAAACTTCACTAAGGCTACTTGAACAGAAAAGAACAACGGCAATCAACATCAAGATCTTTCAACAACATAAAATAAACGAGGGGAAAAAAGAAGAAAATAAAAAGATAAATCCATTGAAACCCCCCTTTTCTTCCTAGAGATTAATTTAACAAGAATCTAACTGCAGCATGGTAAATACATAAGCCAAAACCAGATTTATCGTCTTCATTTGGACTGAACCAATCAAGAATCATATTGAAAAGATATTTCTATAAGTATTTCATTCACAAGAAACTGCAATGTTCAAGGGAAACAAATAGCAGGCCAGGCTGAACATACCAAAGACAGATCTATTACACATTTAGTATACAAAGCCTCTTTAAGGAAAAGCAGTTTAGGATCTATGGATCGGATACTCAAGATATATTACAGATAAAGCATGGTAATTAAGGAATGACAAAATTAGAAAACATTGACATGATGAAGCTAGCAAACATTTTGAGAAAATAACAACATAAGAACTAAAGAACTAAGTTCTCAAAATCAATCAATTTGTGCTCTAGACTAAGACAAAAGTAAGAGCTCTAAGTCAAGATTTATATCCATCTTTATGTTCTTTCTTTCTTTCTTTTGGGATTAAAACAAGTACATGCAGAAGAACATAATATATGATGTATCTAGTCAAAATATGTTGCCTACCATCTTGGGGTGTTGGGAAATTATAATTCTGGAAAGTGTTCCTGTTGAGTAGCTGCTCCGTTGGGTGCGATCTCTGCATGAAGTCATCCACTGGTATTGGAAGCTGGAACTGAGCTTCAACCCCATGACCAGCTGCTCTCATCTCTGAGCAGCTGAGACTGGTCATAGATTTTGGCATAAGTTTGAAAGCCAGAGAGCACCGTCCATACATGTTATCCTGCATGTTATTAATCTCTGTTCTGTGCAGTGCAGGAATGATATAGCCTGCAGTTGCTTGATAGAGTGCAAGTCCAGGATAAACAACAACTTCTTGAGGACCAAGATGCTCATCAACAAGGACCCATCTCCCATGCAGATCTCTTACAAGTAAGCCGGCTTTGTCTGACTTAACCAAAGATATCAAACTCTTATCAACTTGGTGCTCCTGCTCAGGATACATAACCAACTGACCATCCTCTTGTGTTGTTAAATTATGGTGATGTGCTCCCTGAAAAGATGGCCTTGCATAACAGCATACAGACAATGCAGAAGATGATATCTCCCTGCTTCTCAGGGGAACATTATCCAGTATTTCAGTGAATGGAGAACTGCGCAGGTTCAAATAGAAGCTGATGGCATCCAGTATAACCCTAGCTGCATTTCCAAGCAGAGAAAATATGTCAGGCAAACCTGCTGGATGAAATTCCATTCCATTGCTGGGTTCCATAGGGGTCAGGCCAGGTCTGTAATCATAAATTTCCTGCCATAATTGAGGATCAGCAAAGTAACCAGAAGTCTTGCACCACTCACGAGAATCATTCGTGTGAATCATATCTGCTGCTGGATATGAAGCTCTTTGATGGAAGTAGAGACGAGCAGAATCTAAACCAGATCTTAAGAGAGCTCCATCACTTGCTGGGAATTGAATGATGACAGCTGAATACTGAGCAAGTGAGTGTGACAATGTAGAGACTGATATCTTGTATGCATCTGAAGGAAGGCCTTCTGAAGGTGCTAGATCAGCAAGTTTTACACGGCCCAAGGATGACAGGCCATTGCCTGCCATGAAATTCTTTCTCTAAGTTTAAAATTCGTTACAGAGAATCTGTTGATAGCACAGAGAGAACCTTGCCCAAGATAAAAACAAAAGGTGTCAGTATTGTATTCATATCCTCATCAAAACCAAAACAGAACGTTGAAAAAATTGCAACTTAAGTGAATCTGCCACTTAGTTGCTCCTTTCATCAATCAGTTTGGGGGCTAACGTTTTTGAATTTTGATGGGTATCATGCTTGCTTTTCTGTAGCAGTAAACAGCATCAAATTTCATAAATTTGGACTCTCAACGTATTTTCAAACAGAATGCAGCACATCCATCAACAGATGATATGGTAATGAGGAAAACCTCATAAATATAAGTGGAAAGATATTCACTACCAAAAAGAGAAAAAAAAGTGCTCATATATTAAAAATGGCGACACCCATAATCCAATAAACCCAGCTCAATTCTTGAGATTCAGCAATTTACAAGCTTCAGGAGTGTTCTCAGACCATACATAACAGACAGCAGAGAGATCTGCAAAAACTTAAATTTTTAAAATTTGACATTTTTTTTCTAGCACCGAATCAACCAAAACCTAAAAATGGTGACACCCATAATCCAAAATCAAATATCATAACCTAAGCCGTTACAGTAGCAAACTTCAAAACTGAAATTGAAGATGACGGGTGAATGTAATGAACGGATTACACAGTTGCTAAGAACCCTAATTCGAGAAATAAAAGTGAAAGAGGTAGAAAGATGGAGACCTTGTTCGTGCAGCTGCCGGCGAATTTTCAGGGTCGAGAGACAGCGCCAGAAAGACGAGAGTTATGTCGGGAGACAGTGTTGTTTCAGTTAAAAAATAAAAATAAAAAGAAAAACTAGGATTACAGAATTTCAATTTTACAGGAATCCCAGTGCCCTCGATTTTTCAAATTTGACACTGTAATGTAATATTGGATCTCGCCTAGCTGTGTCTCAACTAGTTTATAATTCTGAATTAAAAAATTTGGTTAATATATGATGGGAGATTATTATTATTTTTTTAACATATTATTATTATTTACGAGTTAATTAGGACGAGGGAAAAGATTTTTGTAAAATTTAAACATGTAATTCACAAGAGATAAATAGTTTTAACTCAAATTTTAATATTAATGATGATTTTTATAATGAGAGATTATTATATTATAGTATAATTTATTATGTGATACATAAAAAAAAAAAGGTAATATTGTATCCTTGTAAATAGTAATACATAGTTACATATTACCTTTTTTATTTTTTGAGAAAAAATAGGAAAATAAAAGGGCGCTTTTGAGAAAATAAAAAGTAGTACTAAAAGGATTGAGATAAAAATACGTAAATATACTTAAAGACATGTTGGAAAATTTTATTAAAAGTATTTAAATAATTTAATTTTATAAATAATTCTGATATTTAAAATATCATGAGTTTCGATTTTTTTTTTTTGGCAAAGTAAAAACATTGATTGAATAATTTGAGAATTCATTTTTAATATAATTAAGACTGAATGTAAAAACCACTCTCTTTATTTATTTTTAATAAATTTAGTTTTTTTATCTAATAAAATAGAAATATAATAATTTATTTATAAAATTTTATATTTATATTTAATTTCCACAACTTAAATATAACTTCTTACTTAATTTATGTTGTAATTATATTTTAAAACGAAAGTAAAATAAAAATAAAAATATTAAATAACATTTAAAAAAAGTGAATAATTAAATTTATATATATTAATAAAAAAAATTAAATCTATTAAAGTTAAACAAATTGAGTGAAAAAAAAAAAGAAGTGTTTTTAACGGGCAACATTTCCCTCTTCTTTTTTTTCTTTTTCATTAATTGAATTCTTATCCTTTTTTTCATGGCCCTTGCATTTTTTTCAACAAATCTGAACTGAAAAGAGCATTTTTGTAATAATTTTTGTTTAATAGGTACTCTATTTTTCGATGTTTGTAATTGTTAGTAGTTCGCATAATTCTCAAAAATGCAATTGCTATTTGCTAGTAGCATTGGTGTTTAGGTTGTGTTCGGTTATGTTCCATAAAAAAAATTGGTTGCGTTTGATTAGGAAAAACGGCAAGGAAATTATACTCTTTAAATGGCCTAATTTGTTGCACATCACCCTTCGGCCAGTGAGCTTAGGCCACCCGCAAAATGCATCTCTTTTTTCTGGACAATAGTTTGAATTCGATTTGTTGTAAATTTGTTTAAAAGAGAAAAAAAAAAAAAAAAAAAGAAGAAGCCAAATTTGTTGGTGGAGGGCATTTTTCCTAAAAATAGGTTGAAACCTCTTCCAGTCCGTATAACCGAGAAGAAAAGTTCCCACAGTAAAGGAAACAGCATAACCCATTTAATTGCCAATAAAGTTGTTTTAACCCAAAGATTTTATTTATGGTCAATAATTTTTAATTTAGTCAATTGGAACAACAATTTAACCATTTCAATAATTAACAAATAAACTATATGAAACGTCTCCCTCATCATCTGTTATACTCAAACAAATAAATTTTCATTAAGATACAACCCACATTTTGAAAAACAATTAACATTTATTCAGCCTTAAAATAATAGTCGTTCATTTATTTTCTACCTAAATTAAAAATTTATAAACAACTTATGTTTTTGTCTATACAATGTGTCAGTATTATAATCCATCAATAATTTTTGGATTTAGCCGATATCAATCAACATAGGGTAAGTCGAAGATGAATGCTCCACCTACAATCAACCTGCCCTGTAATGCTTATGGTTACTAAATGCAATTTATTTTCATAAGTGGAAAGAGATAACAAAGTTAGGCCTCATTGGATCACTAACATCAAAAACATCTTCAATGTCTCTATATCCTGATATAGTGTTAACATAACGGCAAATAACAAGGCAACCAAACCCACACAAGTAAGGAAGCCCGCGGCTTCCAACAAGCAGACCTCGGCATTCCTGGATATGGCTTGCCAGCTTAAAGAAAAAGAACAGGAACTAAAATTGCTTCTGATCAAATCGCATAGAATCACAAACAAAGCTAACATTTAAACCAGGAGTTTGAATGCACTCAACAATGAATAAATGTGTCTGCCATGTCACTTCCACTGAATATTTCTGATCAAGTTAATACAAGTTTGCAATTGCATAATTCACAACCGACTTGTGAAACTGAGGGGAGTGAGAAATAAACCACTGGGAAGGATAACCTATGGCTTACGGGGTGGTGAACTACTCCCGCTGCTGTTGCTGCTGCTTCTTCCCCTCATTGGCCTGGCACATAAACAAATATAATCAAGTTAAGTTTAGAGATCATTTTGTTAAGTGACTGAAGTCTGTGCATGATTTAAGGATTGCGAGAAGAGATTAAACATATCCTACATCCATTATTTCCCCCATTACTTGCAATAAGAAACAAATCCCCCACCTTTTACAAACTATCATCACTAAATACAAAGCAAAGATTAAAAACTATATGACAACAATATGACAAAATAATTTCTTGAAAGTAAAGGTGACAGGCATAACTCATGGATGTAAACATTAAAAAAAAAAAAAAGAAGAAAAAATACAATTAGGGATAATTTTTCCTTAGTTCAGAAAAAGTCTTCCTCCATTGTGAAGGGGGAGTTGTTTTCTAAACTTTCCCTTATATTTTCTTTGACTATAAAAATATACAAAATTCATGATCATGAGTTATGCTACCTCCGATTTCAACGAAATCATTTTTTTAATGGCCAACAGACTATTACATATATAAAAAATTAGGATCAACTTACACGTGTAAGAAATTTTTACATAACACAGATCTTTAATTTTCAATACAGTTAAAATTTTACAAGGAGGTGGGATTCAGCTCTGACATGTATCTTTTCTTCAAAACAACAAATTCATTTAGATCTTGAATAATAAAAATGTTAATACAGATTAATATTACCTTCTTGGGCTGCGACTCCTTGATACCCTTCTGGCTCCCTGTTATAAGTGGAAGTAATGAAGCTAGAAGTTAGATACCTAGAAAATAAGGCTTTCCTTGAAACAAGAAATGGCAAACACAAACCTTGCGTGGACTAGGGGACCTAGAATATGATGATGACCTCCCATGTCTTGCAGCTGGAGGACGACCACCTCTGATTTACACAGAAAATGTAAAAGGAAATGCAAGATATTAACCAGCAAAAAATTCAATGATCTCCAGATATTGATCCTTCTATAAGTTATATTCTGTAAACAAACTACAAACAACAAATGAAAAGACAAACATCCATGGAAAAGTGATATCCTACAGTTGAAATAGATATGGCCAAAACTAATATCAACCCATAGGACCAACAGGTGTGGGAAAACAGATACAAACACAGAGGCAAACACTTCTCTACTTTAGTCTAAAAAAGTTAATCAAAACAACCATTTGCTTAAACCATCAGAAGCAAATGGCATATTTTGCATAAAAAATAGGAAAAGAAATCAATAAAAAAAAGGTTACAATTTAATAAAACCAAAAATGCACCACCAAAAAGAGATTCCAGAACTCAAGCTTACCTCCGTGGTGATATTGATCTTGAACGAGAGCGAACAGGCCTACGAATTGGAGAACGGCTGCGTCTACGAACTGGAGAGCGGCTGCGCCTACGAATTGGAGACCTTCTGAGAGGACTACGGGCTCGCCTGGGAGGTGAACTGAAAAAAATAAAAACAATTAGAAATTACAACTAAATTATGTGAATGATACATGCTCAATAAATTTTTTAACAGAGTCAATAATAACATTTTCCTCCTTGAAAGGTTATTATAAGTTATGGAGAACATGCAGAATACGCAAAGTACAAATATCAATTTAAGTATATAAATCCCATTGACCAAGTAACTGCCTCATTTATTTCCACTAGACATATTTATGAGATGGTTGATTTCAATGTCAATGAAACAGTGAGTCCACCAGTTTTATTAGGAAGATTTCTGGTATTAAAAATATAGGCTTCCAAAGTTCTTTTCTATGACAAAATAAACTCTCAAAATCTGCTTGACATGTGCAACATGTGATGAAAATTATGAATGAAACTAATAATTACCGGCGCCTTGGAGGAGGAGATCGTCTTCGAACAGGGCTACCCTGAATCCTTCTAGGAGAGATTCTGCAAAGATTATGATTGTTCAAAATACTTTCAAAAGCACTTATTTATTGCAATCACATCAAAAGAACAAACCTTGCAGGAGATCTAAGCCGCCTTGGTGGAGAGGATGGAGAACGACCTCTGGTAGGAGACGCTGGTCGGCGCCTGGGAGGTGTCTCACCACGGCGATAAGGTGATTCAACTCTGCGACGAACAGGAGAGTCTGCACGTCGGCGAGGAGGAGATCCACCTCTTCGAGCTACAGGAGATCTCCTTCGTGGTGATGCCAAGGGTTTCCGAGGAGGAGAGGCTGGAATAATTAAATAGATAAATAAATAAATTGGATTATTAGTAAATACAAAAACAGAGCATAAATCAAACAAAGGTTATACTAGAAGGGCATACATTCCCTCGGATGCTTTGGTCCATCCTTTTCAATATCAGCATTGGCATTATCAGCTTTTGGAGTATCTTTCTTTGGAGCAGAAGCAACACGCTTTGGGGGTGGAGAAACTTTCTGTGTAGGAGATAATGTAAACTTTGCTTGTACAACATTGCCGTCTATCTGGGCCTGCATTAAAGAAACCAATAAGATCATTTTGGAAATACATTATAGTCTAAATACTGCGAGCAATTCTTCTCCTATAACATATAGAAACCTACACCATCCATGTATAGTAAGGCCTTTTCAGCATCTGCTCTTGTCTTGAACTCCACATATCCATATCCTCTTGGAAGATTAAGCTGCAAATAAGAACTGTTAAAGAACCAAAAATTATAATTCATTACAACATCATGATGTGACATGTATGAACTTACCGCGCGGTCCATTGCCAGCTGCACACTTACAACTTCTCCAAAATTACCTGCAAGCAATGAAGGGAGGAAATATCATAATCATCATCATAGTTAAGGACATGGAGATTCATACATGAAAACAACAAAAATTCTTGATAAGGAGAGAGAGTTGTATATCATGTTTTTGTAGTTTTAACCTAGAAAGTATTGATATTAAGACAGTGCTCAAATGCAGAAAACACTGGAACATTCAGCCTCAAGTTTTTTGGCATACGTCATAACATCCCCAAAAGGTAAAATTCTTTATGTTAGTTAAGTGAAATCATATTGTAATAGTAAATATGAGAGTCCAAAACATACAAGCATTGATGGTCAGTCTTAAATGTTCAACTTGCCACCAATTTTCAATATCGGTGCTGCATTCATCATAGGCTCTGAGTATAGAAATATGGGTTTAACAACAGAGAGAAATCTAAATTGCCAATAAGTACAATTAAATACAGACAAAAGGCTTCAATGTGCTAAAAAATGATTACAAGGTAAAGAACATACTGAATATTTCTTTTAAATGGCCTT
>BPVZ01000120.1:288082-298298 GCA_020521535.1 Rubroshorea leprosula
CTAAAAAAATCCTTGAACTTCAATTTTTGGGACCAATTTCGTCCTTCCGTCGACGGAAGTGCCAGATGGCACGTTAAGTTGCCACAAAATCAATTATTGTTTGAAATCTTTAATTACATGAAAAATAACTTATTATCCACATCATTTTAATTAATTTATATATTAAAAAATTTAAAATTTCTTAAATACCTCAATCAGCACCGATTATCCCTCATTGCTCCAGTCATCTCTTTTCACTCCAATCACCATCTCCTCCTTCCCCATACCTCCCAAACCTCCTTTGTAATGGAACCCAAATCTGGTTCCTCGCACAATAATAATGGCTAATAGATTTGATTCAAAAAATCAATTACACTATAAACTTATACCAAATTTATAAAAATTTAACAAATTAATCATATTGCAAACTTATACCATATCTGTAAAAGAAAAGAAAAATGCAAAAAACGCAACATCCCTTCAATCAACACCAACCATAATTGAACCTTGAAATTCAAGCAAGCAGAACCCATATCAAAACTCTAAATCCCATACCAAGATAGTCAAGCATCACTGCAGCCAACAAAGAAACAGAAGAAAAAACCCAAGCGTGTTCGACTCGAACCCGCGTCCGGGTTCCATCGAACCCAAGGCTTGGGTTCAAAGAACCCGCACCTGGGTTCCCAAACCAGCACCTGGGTTCCCGAACCCGCGCCTGGGTTCCTGAACCTGCGCCTGGGTTCTATCGAACCCAGGCGTGCTGGGTTGAATCCAGTAGGCAAGGAAGGAGAAAAAGAAAAAAAGAAAAAGAAGGGAAAAAAAGAAAAAAAGATGATGAATTGAAGAGAGGTTGAAGGAGATTGCGAAAAGTGAGGGATTAGTGAGGTTGAAGATAAGGGTGTTTTGGTAACTTCAACAAATATAAAAACTTGAAGATAAGGGATAATTTTGTAATTTTAAGGATAAAATGACAACTCATACACTTTTACATGTGGTTTTTCCATGTCATTAGTTGAAAAAAAAAAAAGCTTGATTTCGTGGCAACTTAACTTGCCATCTGGCACTTCTGTTAATGGAAGGACGAAATTGGTCCCAAAAATTGAAGTTCAAGGATTTTTTTAGTACTTTGTGAAGTTTGAGGGTAGTTTTAGTTCAATTACTAATTACTGACGTTATCAATCACCAAGGTTAACAAACTCTTTTATTATTTTCTTGGTAGACAAAAAATGATTCCTTTTTGTAAAATCTATGTAATGAGCATTGATAACTCATTAATTTAAATGAAATAAGTTTGGTTTTCTTTAAATAAGATTTTAAATTTAAATATTATAAATAAAAATATATGGGATTTAATATGGCTCAACTCTATTTTAATCAATATTAAATAAAAAAAACATATAAGGAGATGTCGAATTTAATAGTTTGAAATTAATTGTTTATGATTTTATTTAATTTAATGAATAAAAATGTTTAAATGATTAATGATAATAATTATTAACGTCAAATTAAATGAAATTGTTATCTATTCATTTTAAACCATTATATCAAATAACTCTTAAATATAATAAAATTTTATTTTATGATTTAAATTATAAAACAAAAATAATTTTTTTATCTTGATTGCACAATAAGAGGCAATTATTTCTTATCTTTTATCTCATCCTATTTGCATTTTATGTAACTTGAACTTAAAATATCTTAATTTCAATAAAAAGACATAATCATTTAGTTATTTAGGTTATTGATAAAATAAAAATAATTAAATAAAAAGAATTTTAAAAATGGTTAGCATGTCTCCTCTAATCTAATGATTTAAATTATCTCTTGTACAATATTTTTTTAGCAAATATAAATAAATAAAGAAATACAAATAAAAATAATACCAGAACCTTTTTGTATTGTCTTTTGCATTTTGCTATTATTATTATTATTTTTTTTTACCACATTTCATTACCAAAGGTCCAAAGCAAAAAGCATATCAGAAGCCAAAAAAGCAGGCGTCTTAAACAAAACAAAAAAATGCCCAACACAGCATTACACAAATTTGACATTTTTAGTTTTACACCAAACCCTCGTCGCCGCCCCCCCTGTATCTGTTGTACATTATTAACAACAAATCGCCATCCTTATCCCCTCTAGGGTTTCTTCCTTCCTCCCTTCCTTCCCCCTCTTCCCCATCTTTCTCTCTCTAAATTTGATACCATAAATTTTGACTTTGAGAAAATTATTACTTCTTTTCGTATCCATGAAACACTGTACCCAATAATTAGTACTACAGATCTTCTCTCCCAAAATATCTATTTAATTCCAAAGGTTTTTTTTTTTTTCCAATTTTGTCTATTTGAGTTTTTCTCTCCTTTTATTAAAAAGCTCTAGATTGTTAGATTCAGTCTCTGGTTAGGTCTTTTTGGGTTTTGGAATCTCTATATTTTGGTAGATTTTGGGTGGTTTTTTATTTTTTTTTTTAGTTCTTTGGTTTTAGTAATAATAATTGAAGTGGGTAGCGGATATTATGGATGGGTTTGAGATTGGGGGTCGTATTCAAGATACTCCCAGGACTGAGGATCTTAACCATTTTGGTGATACCTCTGCAGGTTCGTTCTTTGCTTCCTTTAGCTTCGATTTCTACCTTGTTTATGATTGTTTGTTCTAATTGGGATCTGGTTTGAGGTCTCTGTTTGGTTTCCTGAGGAAGAAGTTAAGCTGAAAGTTTAGCTTCCCTGTCAAAAGGGTGGTATAAGGCTCATAATTGAAGTCAAACAAGTAGTGAAATTAAGAAAAATCTAGATCCAATAGTTTTGAGGTGTTGTGCATTTGGGTTTTGAGTACACAAGTTTGAGGGTGCTGTTTGATTGAGTTTGGAATGGGTGTAAATGTGATATGCATATTTAAAGTTTGATGGGTTTTTACTGCATTTAATGTATGCTAATTTTTTACTTTTACATCTTGGGTTTAATTCTTTCAACATGTATTTTAGTACTGCTAATGGTGAAATGTGGCCTATTGTTCATGACAGAAGTAGTTTGATTCCTGAATATTATGTGGTGACTGACACATTCGTCTTTGTCGCAGTTGATGCAGTATTTGATGCATCGCAATATGCATTCTTCGGAAAGAATGTCCCTGAGGAAGTTGAGTTGGGGGGATTAGAAGATGAAGAGGAGGAAATACCAGCGGTTGAGTTTGATGAAGAGGAGTTTTTCTTTGAAAGAGAGGAGGTTAAATTTCTTCTTTTTTGATTTACTCTTATGTTTCAATTGATCTTACAAAATTTAATGCATTTTTTGGAATAAAAAAATTGAAAATTCAGATGGCATGTAAATCTCTCTCTCGCTCTAATTGTTTGATTGATGATAAGGCATTTAATTGGTGATTGTTGTATTAGGTTATGACTTGGTTTGTAATGAAGTTCTTAATGTGTTGCATTCCTGGTTGAATAGCTGTAGTTGTTTAAGGTTTGCATGAAGAAAAAATAAAAAAAATGATCTTAGTTTCATGTCATTTGCTCTCTTCTTCCCGACCTTTCCATTCCCATTTTTGATTTATTCTCTAGAAGTGATTAGAAATGGCTAGTGCTCTCGTATGAGTGCCCTAATCTTGATTTTAATGGCTTGTGTTTTTGGTGTTACTTTCAGATTATTTCTGTCTGTCTAACTTCTTATTTGTTAATTTCAGGGCGAGATATCAAGATCCCAGTCTGATATTGATGATCTTGCTAGTTCATTTTCAAAGGTCTGTTTACAGTATTGTACTGTATGCTTTACTCAACTGTGTAACTGCTGAAGATGCTCAAGGACTCTTTTACCAATCACAGTTAGTGTAGTGTGCCATGGAGGCTAATTTAATATGTTATTTTAGCCCATAGTTTTACACTTTTTATGGTTAAGGCATTTGATCATTTCAACTATCTGTCCTAAAAGTAGAGGTATTCGGAGGGGCAGACCAAGCTTTTTCATGAATGCCTTGGAAATCAGAACCTTGTTCCTTGTGAGCAGGATAAAATCAGTAGAGGGGGATAAAATCTCATTGAAATCATTTTCTTCCTTGCAAACTTTCAGTTTGCCCTGTTTCTCAAGAACATGTCTTGAAATTCAGCTTTCTCTATGATGATTCAGGCTGGAGAATATTGTTGCTCGAAAATACCTATTCATGAAAGGACTATTAAATTCGAGTTTACTTTAAAAAAAAACCCCTTGTTTGAAAGAACTACCATAATTCTGCTTGATATTTATGTTAGCTTTTATAAGGTCTGATTGATTGGTTTCCACTTTGTGCAACTGTTCTAGCTTACTGGTTGTTGTAAGCCAACTTCGGTGTGTTATAAAAGTTCTTTAGATTTGAAATAACCATAATAATGAAGTTATATTCCTACCTGTATATATTGTTGCATATGTATTTACTGGTAGCATGCTGTGTGGTTATATGTTTCTTGGCAGTCAATTCTGGCTCTGCGTTGGTTGTGAGTGTTCACTAAAATTAGCTTATATTTGTATCAGTTGAATAATGCTGTTAGCGGACCAAAAAGTGTAGGGACATTTGGTGACAGGGGATCCAGAGAAAGTAAGTTCACTTTTTTGCCTTGAATAATTTCTTCTGTTGGTTCCTGTGGAATTAAAATACCATTATCAGATTTGATCAAATATTGAAAGAGGGATCTTGTATTGTTTTTCTTGTTCATTTTGTTATTCTATTCAAAGGTTCCGTTTTGAAATTGAGTTAACTTTTTCTTTTTGTGCAATGACTTTGTGAGAGAGATTTCTTAGCTAGGATAATATACATATATTACATTAAAGCATGCATTTAGTCATTCAGGTAGAGATATAGGTATGTCTATGGAGATGTATGGCTGCTTCCATGCAAAGATCTGTAAAGAGGCCTTGTCCTTTGGCACTTGGGCCAGTAGGTCAATTGGCAAGTTCATGTTCACCATCCATAAGAGATGAAATATATATATGTATATATATATATATATATATATATATATGATGTGTCTTTAGTCAACCAAAATGTTTAAACATTGGGGTGGTTGAAGTCAAATTGTTATTGCATTTTGTAAATTGGTGAAGTCTCTCAAAATTCCTATCCTCCATCTATGAAGATGATGAACTATGATAGAAACTTTTGTTTGTCATAAGAATGCACATGATGGATAAAGGGATAATGAGCAGCTGATTTATGATATTAAAATGAGTAAAAAGTAGAAAGGATGGGTATTTCTTGTCCATATGCTTTTCTTTTCTGCATGTGGGCAATTTTTGAACTTTTCAAATGATTAACACATGCATCTCAAATTATTAGCAAGCAGAGGGTTTGTAATGATAAACACAAAAGTAATTGAACTTCTGTGGCTAATTTTGTTACCATTTTACATGCTTCCTTAAAATGTCAAGGTACCATTTGAAAAGTTGCAACAGTTCTTTTAATGGTTTAATTTTTCAACTAGTTTCTTGCTGCCTTTTATGGGCCAGTTTGCTGTAATGTTCATGAGGTGTTAGAATATCAAGGTACCCCTTGAAAAGTTTCCAATTATAACATTGAATTAGTTTCATTCCAATCACCGTGAGTGCAATTTTTAGTTTCTTTAATTACCTCTTTGGGGCCTGCTAGCCCTCCTTCCAATCTAAGCACCTATGTTGACCACTTAATTGAATTGCCTTGTGGCACTGTCTTTCCACAGCCTTACCTTACCTATCCGGGAGGTGAAGCAGAGGGAAGGGCAGCCCTCACTCCCTGTGGTAGGGGGAGGGGATATAGTTCCTAGCACTCTAATAAAGGGTAGCCTAAATAACCTTAGAACCCCTTAAAAGCCAAAAAAAAGGCCATCAGCCAGGTTTTTTGACTTGATCATTCACATTATTTTTTTAACGATGATATTCAAATGTTGAGAACTAATTAATTGACAAAATATGCACGTGTACATTGTATGCAATTTAATATTTGAGAGATAAACCATTTTGGAATATTCTTTAGATTTGCATGTGTTATTCAGCTGTCCATGAATGCTGAATATTATCTATCCAAAGTTATCTGGTGAGTAAACTTTGGGTTGGAAAAGGACTGAATTTTCTGCTGCCAGTCTTTGTGCACCTGCACGCATATATCTTCATTTTCTGTTGAGGGTTGTATTTTAATTGATATTCTTTTCACTGTTCTGACTATTATGTTTTCCTTCAAGGTTCATCTGCAGCTGAATGGGCACAGAGGGAGGATTTTTCTAATTGGCTTGGTCAGCAAATGCTTGAAAATGAAAGCATTTCTGATGGCAAGCGATGGTCATCACAGCCATTTTCTTCTTCTGCCTCAAAGCCTATATACAGAACATCCTCATACCCTGAGCCGCAGCAGCAGGTGCAGCAACAGCAGCAACAACATCAACACTTTTCTAGTGAGCCAATTCTTGTTCCAAAATCTGCATACATTTCATATCCTCCTCCTGGTGGCAGGTCTCCACAAGCTTCACCAAATCACCATTCAGGTCATCTTAATATACCATATATGGCTAGTGGGACACAGATGGCATCTTCCCCAAACATGTCTGCCTTCACTAATTCTCAGCTTCAAATGTCTGGCTTGCATCATGGGCCACAATATGGTGGCAATGCAGCTCAATTTCCTCCTGGTCTACCTGTCAATAGTCGACCACAAAATCAGTGGGTCAACCAGCCAAACTTGTATGCTGGAGATAATTCCAGCATCTTGAGTAATGTGTTGCAACAGCAGCTACCTCATCAAAATGGGTTGGTTCCACCACAATTAATGCCACAGCTACAAGCACAGAAGCAAAGATTGCAGCACCCCATTCAGCCTACAATTGGCCATTTGTCAGGGATCCAGTCCCAACTATTCAATCCTCATCTTTCTGCATCTCCACCCCTTATGAACAAGCTTGAAGCAATGCTTAGTCTCACTGATCTGCGGGATCAAAGACCAATACCAACCCAGAAAGTTAGGCAGAATCTACATTTTTCTCAGCTGGGATTGGATGCTAGTTTGCAGAGGAGTGATCGAGGGTGGCTGCTGTTTAGATCTAAATACATGACAGCTGATGATATTGAGGGTATTGTCAGAATGCAGCTTGCAGCAACTCACAGTAATGACCCATACGTGGATGATTACTACCACCAGGCTTGTCTAGCTAGGAAATCTGCTGGTGCAAAGTTAAAACATCATTTCTGCCCTACTCACCTTAGAGAGCTTCCTCCTCGAGCACGTCCTAATACTGAGCCACATGCATTTCTCCAAGTTGATGCTCTTGGGAGGGTTCCTTTCTCTTCGATTCGTAGGCCTCGCCCTCTCCTTGAAGTTGATACTCCAAACTCATCTCTTGTCAGCAACACAGAGCAGAAAGCATCAGATAAGCCTCTGGAACAGGAGCCCATGCTTGCTGCTAGAGTTGCAATTGAAGATGGTCTGTGTCTTCTTCTTGATGTAGATGATATTGATCGTTTTTTACAGTTCAATCAGCTGCAAGATGGTGGAGCTCAGCTGAGAAGAAGGCGGCAAGACCTGCTGGAAGGGCTAGCTGCATCGCTCCAATTGGTTGACCCACTTGGCAAGAACAACCATGCGGAGGAGCATGTTCCTAAGGATGATTTTGTGTTCTTACGGTTAGTTTCTCTTCCAAAAGGCCAGAAGCTCCTTTCAAGGTACCTTCAGCTTCTTTTTGCGGATGTTGAGCTTATGCGAATTGTCTGCATGGCCATTTTCCGTCATTTGAGGTTCTTCTTTGGAGGCCTGCCCTCTGATTCAGGGGCAGCAGAAACTATGAATAATCTTGCAAGGATTGTTTCATCATGTGTTCATGGCATGGATCTTCGTGCACTTAGCGGCTGCCTGGCAGCAGTGGTTTGTTCGTCAGAGCAGCCACCACTTCGTCCACTTGGAAGTCCTGCTGGAGATGGGGCTACTCTCATTTTAAAGTCTGTTCTTGATAGGGCAGCAAAACTCGTAACTGAGTCTCGAGCTGCTGGCAACTACAATATGAACAATCATTCCCTTTGGAAGGCTTCTTTTGATGAATTTTTTAATCTTCTCACAAAGTATTGCGTAAACAAATATGATACAGTTATGCAGTCATTGCGTATGCAGGTCCAACCAAATATAACCGTTAGTGAATCAGATGCTGCCAGAGCCATTAAGAGGGAAATGCCAGTTGATCTCTTGCAGGCATGTTTACCTCACATTAATGACCAGCAGAAAAAGCTGATATGGGATCTTGCACAGCGGTCCATTACATGAATTCTTAATTGCACAGCTGATATGGAGCTGGATAATGATATCTGTGGCAAGAGATGCCAAGTTCTGAAAGAAGTGGATGCAGCGGGATATATATAATCAGAAATGTATGGCTAATTGGGAGCATGCACAATGTTTTGAGGGGAAGCTCCAAGGCCATTTGAGTAAGGTTCAATTTAGCCCCTCTAGGATTTTAGTTTCACCTGCCAACATGGTTTTAAATTTATTTTTATGCTTATTTTTATTGGGAATGCATAGAAGCAGGCTTCTAAGTTCTTTGTATCCTTCCAGAACTATGCCAATGATGTTTTTGCTTGGTCAGGTCCTTTTCTTTTTCAGCATTAGGGCTTATTTTAATGCTCTGTTGTCGAATACATAATATGGAGATCTGTATTGAATTAGTATGTACAGAAGTTTTCCCACTTTCCAAATATTAATTTCAGGGAAGTGTGGGATGGTTCATGGGTTTTTGTCTGAATCGAAGTTAGAATTTTGACATTCTTGTAGCAGATAGCCATTAAGTTCATGCAAATATCGATCTTAGTTCAGAAGATGTAATACAGTTGCTTTCAGAACCATAAACCTTGATTAGAGCCCTGAACGTGGTCTGTATGGTTGCTGTTTTTCCTGTGCACAGTTTATTCTCCAACTTAAGTATTATTCTTTTCATTTTAGAGCTCACATGTATTTCTTTCTTGGAACTCTCTGCGACACTGGTATTAATGGATGCTATAGTGTTTTTTCCATGAGGGTTATGCAGAACGGGTCCAAAAGACTCCCCAAAAACTGTAATAGTTTATTCATTATTGGTTGGAAAAACCTTATTCCATTTATTTATTTAACATCTCTGAGGGTCATCCTTTTTGTTGGATAAACCATGACCCGATAAAAAAAAAAAAAAAATCTTTTCTTTTTCTACAATTGATTGCTTGCATCATCGAAGTAATATACCACTAATATATTTGGGTTTGAGTGCGTTGTTTTATTGTTTGAACGGTAAATTAAAGATTTTAAATAAAGAAAAATCTTAAATATTAAAGAGTTTATTTATCATTTAAAAATTTATGTTTTGTACTCTTATATTGAGTAAATTGCAAGATAATTTTTTGTTTGGATTTTTTTATAAATACCACTAAAATAGAAGGTGTTTTCTATTGGCCAAAACTTCTCTCATGGTATCACTTTGTTTGCAAGTTGGCATTGGTAGTATCCTTCATAGGGATGTCTCAGGGACTTTGTTCCTTCGGCCTTAGTTTTTGCTGTGTGTTTTCTAATCTCTTATGTACCAAAAAATAGGGGGAGTTTTCTTGAGATTTAAGTTCTGAAAAAATAAAAACAAATAAATTATGTTGGGAAAGAGAATATTAGCAACACTATCTTTTCTACCCGAGTAGGGGTGATCAAATGGTTAGTTAACTGAATGGTTAATCAAAAATTAATTAAAAAAACCAATTAATAAGATGCATTTGGCTTTTTTATTTTCTTGTTATAATCGAAAAAAATTTGTTGGGTATTGGTTAGGGGCTTGAAAACCAAAAATTGAATGTACAACCAAAAAATAAAATTTTATATTAATAAACAAACAATTATTATTTGAATATTTTAAGTATATATAAAATTTATCCTATTCAATCCCTTTTTCAAATTGTACTCTATAAATTTTGTTGTAATTTAGGTTTTGAAATTAAAATATTTTTTTAAGAAAATCAAAATGTTATATCTTTTTTTTTTATTAACCGTTTTAAATCTTACTTTTATATTTGATAATTATTGTTTAAGATCGAAACAAAGCTTATAATAACCAAAAATTTTGTTAACCAAACCAAAAAATAATATGTATTTTGGTATTGGTTTTGGTCTTAAAAATTATAACAAAATTTTTTTTATTAATCAAATCTTTGTTTTAGTTATAACCAAAATTGAGATTTGCCCACCTCTATTTCCAAGTCATTAGTGGGCAACTATTGTTTGATACTATTTTCTTTTGACGGACATACTCATA
>BPVZ01000120.1:312226-324249 GCA_020521535.1 Rubroshorea leprosula
ATAAATTAAATGTATAACTACGAAATTATATTTAATGAGCATAAGAAAATTTAATACTTAAAAAACTAATTTTTTAGAAATTAAAAACATATTCACAATAAAAAAATTCATGAAACATTAATATTTTAATATTAAAGAAAAACAATATATCAATATATTCTACATTTATTTATAAAGATTCATATATTTATTTGAATCTAAATCCAACACAATGTTAAAAAAATTAAATATTGATTTAAATTTGTAATGTATTCTTTTAAGTTAAATTTAACTAAATAATTATTTGACCTATCTAGTCAATAATAATAATAATAATTTGAGAACCAAATTATGATTTATGTATATATATTGAAAAAAAAAAAAAAATTTGGTGAAAAAAAGAAAAAAAACTTGAAAAATAAAAAAAAAATTTTAAAATAAACATATTTTTATAACATCATTTAATAAGTAATGTGTTAATTTTTAAAAAAATTAAATAGAAAAAACTCAAATCAATAAAATTTTAACGTACCAGTGGAACACCCCAAAATACCGATTGCTATATCAAAACACAACTAAAATAATTAATATTTAATCGAAACAAAATTAAATCTTCTATAATTTCAAATTAAGTTTAAAATTAATACATGCCAACCGTACCAATCATACAAAATTATATCGATAACCTTGCTCAACCCACTTTTGATGTATTCAGACTGCGAACGTTAGACGCTGACGTTTGGTTGAATAGCTATCTGTTGTCGATGAGAAGTGCTAAGCAAAAGACTAAAATAGTGAATCAGGCTTTAAGACTGGATGGTTTCACTGATGTCGGAATTTTGATCCTTACTAATACTTTGGAAAAACTCTCTCTCCTCAAATTGTAAGCAATTTAAAAAACAAAATTAGTATTGAATATAAAGATGATGAATTTGGTAGGCAAGGTCTCATATATAAGTGTATTGTTAGATCTTCATATTTGAGTTAATGTCAACTATAGTTCCTCTAATTTTAGATTTTGTTTATTATCATCTTTATACTTACAAATCATGTGTCCTCCTCCTACTTCTCCAAACTATATTATTGTTCTCCCTCTACTTTAATTTTCAATTAAATTTACCTCCTCCTAACACCGTTACCTCCCTTCCCTAATACAGTTCGTAATAGTAATACCATTAAATGCAATAGTTTATCTTTTTATTATATTGTTTTTGTAAGCTATAAAATTCTATAGTATTTTGTTCATGTGATGCCACATGTTTAATTAACATAAATAAAAATTGCCACTCTTATCAATTTTGTACTTGCTCTCTTTTTTACTTTCAAAACTATTAATAACAGAAATTTTTTGTACAAACAATTACATATTTTAGTATTGACTTTTAGGGAAAAGAATCATCCACTTATAATAATTTAAATAAGAAATGGGAACAAAAAACAACAAACTTCTGTCTTTTAAATTTACAAATAAAGAATTTCAAATAATTGAAGACAACATTAATAATCTATCAAATTCTCAACTTAGATTATCATATTCATATCCTGCTATACTAAAATTCATACAAATAAGAAACTTAAAAAGAAAAAATACATTAAAAGGAAGATTTGGTTCTTCTTGCAAGCCGAATTCCAAATCCTCCTACTCACATTGTCCAATCTCATATTTTTCTTCTATGGACTTTTTGTTATTGTGGCCTAACATATGCAAATACAAAATCAGATCAAAAACAGATAACGAAGTGATTTGAATCAGAGTTAAATTAATAGTGATCGAAGATCGTTACTTGAACCTAAGAGCGATGGAGATCACTTTCATTGAAACTAGTGATAACCTTCTTGATGAAGTAGCGAGTAGAACTGAAATTGATGGGAGCGGTAATTTTTTTATTTATGTTGGTGGAACATGTGGCATCATCAGCAAGATATCATGAAATTTTATGGGACCACAAAAATAATGTAACAAAAAAACATAAATGATTACATTTAATAATATTATAAATGGTGTTAGGGGAGGGAGGTAAATGTAATGGAAAATCAAAGTAGAGGCGAAAAAACAGCAGTATAGTTTGGGAGAGTACACGGAGGACTTTAAATTATTTGTAAAAAGACAATAAACAAAAATTAGAAATAGAGAGACTATAATTGACTTTAACCCAATATATTTAGATGAAACCTTTTTTCCAGGGGGAGATGGATATCATGTGAGGACTATTCCCTCAAGAACTGATAAAAACACTTATGTTTGCACGAAAGAAATCCATTGTCTAGTTGGTGTAATATGGACAAACAAACTTAGATCATCTCCAACGCTCGCTCAATTGTGTTGTTGTTGTTGTTTTTATTTTTATTTTTATTTTTATTTTTATTCTCCTCTAAATGGATTAGAACATAAATTCAAGCCACGTTAGAGCAAAACATAACACAAACAATGATTAAGCTTGGCTCTCTAAACAGAGCTGAGCTTGGTCAAAAAAATTTGCTACAAAAGCCCAAAAATGATGCGGTGTTGGCCATTTCAAAGTAAATTTAACCGCATGGTTGGACTACGGATATGCGCATGTGCGCAATTCAAGTGGTGGCAGGCAACCTCAACCCAGCCGTTGAATCCAATGGCTGTTTTTTTTTTTTGAAAATTTTTAAATTTAACTATTTTATTTAAATATATAAAATGTGATTAGAATAAAATAATAGTTATGTGATTTTCCAAAAAACTTTGTTTTAAATATGTGTAGGCGGAAAGTATTTTGTTAGGTGTTCTATTTGAGATAAGTTAAATATATAGAAATGTAAATTTTATATAAAACAATATTAATTTTAGTGATATGACACTAAAATAAGCTTTTGAGATATTCTCCATTATACATACTCTCATAGAGATTCTCGTTTCAATAAGCCCTTATGCAGAAGAAGGGAAGAAGTTGCCACAGGTGAAGAAGTCATATAGATATGGACAATGATACATTTACACTCCTCCATTACACACTTCATTACACACACTTACTCTCTATTACTTTTCGGTAACTCCCAAACGACCTCCAATGAAACCTGCAATTTCACCCACTTCTCCCTCAAGCTTTAGAAAAAAGAACTTGAAGTCTTGAATTGAATCATAAACCCTCCAACACCCATAAGAGTAAAAGATACTAAACAAAACTATGAAAGCTCAACAGTGCAAAGAGTACAAAGTTAATCAATCAACATAGCACTTCAAACCCCCAACAAAAATAGTTCAATAATTGAGAAAATTAAAAATTATCCAGATTAAAAAAACTATGAAACCATGAAGATCTAGAGAAGACTGCACCCATTAAAAAAGATAAAAGAAAGATCTAAATAGGGGCATACCGTCATAGTGGAGAGTGCTGGGTTCCTAAATGCAATTTCATCCACTTCTCCCTCAAGCTTTAGAAAAAAGGACTTGAAGCCTTGAACTAAATCATAAAACCCCCAACACCCATCAAAGTAAAAGATACTAAAGGAAACAATGAAAGCCCAATAGTGCAAAGAGTACAAAGTTGATCAATCAACATAACACTTCAAACCCCCAACAAAAATGGTTGAGAAATTGAGAAAATTAACAACTATCCAAATTAAAAAACCATGAAACCATGAAGATCTAGAGAAGACTATGCCCATTAAAAGAGATAAAAGAAGATCTAAGTAGGGGCATATTGCCATGGTGGAGAGAAGAGTTCGAAGGAACCCAGGCTATTGGGTTCCTAAATCATTATCTTCAACCTCTAAATCCTTTCCTTTTCTCTCCCCTTCCCCAACACCAGATCTAGGTTCCTTTGTAGGTTCCCACTTGCTCAACTTCATGCTCTGTGTTGATGAAACTGATGATGATGAAGAAGAGGAAAATAAGGCTGTAAATGATTAGGATGAAGATGGAGGTGAGGAGGAAGATGGATTTGGTGAGGACGATGAACAACGAAAAGGAGAAAGGAAAGGAGGGAGAAAAAGAAAGGGTTAGACTGGGTATGTTTGGAGTTAACAAAATGTGACGAAGAGTGAGGGAGTGTGTGTAACAAAGTGTGTAATGGAAGAGGGCGTTTGAAGCATTTTCCTATAGATATATATAATGATCTATTTGAGATTGTTATATGTTTGCCACGAACTCATGCATTATTGAGGTCTCAAATTGCTTTGGTGCTTGAAAATCTCGAAGAAGTATCCTCGGGGAAGACACTCTAATACTCAAATTAGCAATATTCAATATTCTAGAGAAAAAAAACTCTTAAGATTGAGATATTGCAGAGAGAGAAGCGTAATGGAGTTATTGTCTTTGTGGCTCTTTTATCTTTGAATAATGAGAATTACGTTGAAATGCCTCAAGATTCCCCTCAGCTATGATTGAGACATTCCCTACCTTTGCAAACACATGTTCCACATTTTTGAAGCAAAATTTTAATGTAACAACCAGTATTTACCGTCTCTCTTTTCTGTTACAAAGACCATATTTTAATTGTTCAGTATCAGGAAACATAAAATATTAATTAAAATTATTTTATTTATAATTGTTGGAACAAATTGCTTGAGATTTTGGTTAACCCACTACAAGATTAAGAAATTAATGGAATAAAAAAAATGCACCATCACAAGAAAGATAAAATGTGCGTGTTTCAGCTCTAATTTAATTGAGCCTACGTCCACGGGCACTCACAAGGAAAAATTCACTATTAAAATAGGGAGAGACAATTTGTGGTACTTTCAGAAAAATACCCAATCCCCAATTACACCCAAATCTTACTCACAGTATTTTTGAATGCGAGACACACTCAAAACACTTAGCAAAGTAATTTTAACCACTCTGCTCTTGCTCACCCTCACCCAAAGCACTTACAAAACTCTTGTATTTTCTAGAGCTCACTTTGCTTTGGATTGCTCTTTTTGGTGTGATTTGCTGAATGGCCAAATGGCCTGTTATAGCCAAATGCCAACCACCCACAATGAATGCAATGGGCTCCAAAGTCATAATCCAACCATGCAAAATAAATGTTGCATGGACAAAGTTGCAGCAACCAAATTTCCATTTCAAAGGCTGCCATGAGACTTCCAATTTTTCAACAAAATTAGGCTGCCATGAGATTTCCCATGCAACCAAATTTCAAAGGTTGAAATTTGCATGCTTTTTCAACCACCATGTAGAACACACATGCCTCAACAATCTCCACCTGGGCGAGCATTCAAAAAATAAGATTCAGGACCAATAGCTTCATTCCCTTGGTGCCATAATGCCCCGAGGGGCATTAAGCACTTTCGACACTAATCAAGTCCAAGCAATGCTTGAACTTGATTCCACTTACCGTCTTTGTCATGATATCCACAGGAGTCTCGTCAGTTGATATCTTTTCAATGAGCACATCTCCATTGGATATAACTTCTCGAACAAAGTAATACCGAACTTGAATATGTTTGGTTCTCTCGTGGTACATGGTGTTCTTTGTCAAGTGAATGGCACTTTGACTATCACAAAACACCATCATCTCATTTTTTTCTACCCCGAGATCACTGACCAAACCCTTTAGCCATAATGCTTCCTTTATTGCCTCAGTAATTGCCATGTACTCTACCTCAGTTGTTGACAAGGCGACTGTTGATTGCAATGTAGCTTTCCAACTAATGGCACACCCTAAGAGAGTAAAAACATATCCTGTAGTTGATCTCCTTTTGTCCAAATCACCAGCAAAATCAGAGTCGACAAATCCGACTACATTTCCACTTGGATTAGCACTCCGATCATAGACTAGTCCAACATCTATTGTGCCTTGTAAATATCGGAGGATCCACTTCACAGCTTCCCAGTGTCCTTTACCTGGATTAGCCATAAACCGACTAACCACACTAACTGCATGTGAAATATCAAGACGAGTACATACCATAGCATACATTAAGCTCCCAACAGGACTCGCATAAGGAACATGCGCCATAAACTTCTTCTCCTCCTCCGTTTCTGGTGACAAATTTGATGAAAGCTTAAAATGTGCTCCCAAAGGAGTAGTCACAGCCTTAGCTTCATGTAAGCCAAACTGCTCAAGTACTTTTTCGATGTACTTCTTTTGAGAGAGAAACAATTTACCTCCCTTGCAGTCCGTGTGAATCTCCATTCCTAAGATCTTCTTAGCTGCAACCAAGTCTTTCATCTCAAACTCACCACTAAGCTGCTTCTTCAAATCATCAATGATTAACATGCTTTTGGCAGCAATAAGCATATCATCAACATACAAGCAAGTAAACCCAAGAACCATCTCCAAGCTTTTTATGATAGACACAACTATCATAGTTTCTCCGAGTGAATCTACTCTTAACCATGAAGTTGTCAAATCGTTTGTACCACTGCCGAGGTGACTGTTTCAATCCATATAAGGATTTCTGGAGCAAACAAACATGATCTTCTTTTCCTGAAACTATGAACCCTTCTGGTTGAGACATATAAATGTGTTCCTCCAACTCACCATGCAAGAAAGCAGTCTTTACATCAAACTGCTCTAACTCTAGATCATATAAAGTAACCATGGCAAGTAAAACACGGATAGAGTTGTGTTTCACCACAGGAGAGAATACCTCATGGAAATCAATACCCTTTCGTTGTGTGAAACCCTTTGCAACCAATCTGGCCTTGAATTTGGGTGTCTCTACCCCCGGGATTCCTTCTTTTCTCCTGAAGACCCATTTGCATCCAACAATTCTTTGTCCCTTTGGTGGCTTCACAAGCTTCCATGTATGGTTCTTATGTAGAGACTCAATCTCCTCTGTCATGGCAGCAAGCCAATAAGGAGATTCTTGTTTGGTAATTGCTTCCCGATACGTGTTGGGATCCTCAGCCTCTACTGGTTCTATAACTGATAGAGCATAGGCAACATAATCTGTATAGCCATATCTCTGAGGTGGTTTGGTCTCCCTCCTCTGTCTACCAGTAGCAATATTATACTGTTGTTGTGTTTGTTCAGGTGCCTCCATCTCCATTGGAGTATCTGTTAGCTTTGAATCTTGCACCTCATCTAGATTCTCTTGGACAATACTATTGTCCCGCACTGCCTTTTTTGGAGTTGTTGCTTCAAACTCCACCTGCTTGCTAACTCCATGGTCTGGCTTTGCAATTTTAGACTCCTCTTTTGCCTTTTGGAGCATAACAGACTCATCAAAGGTTACATCTCTGCTCATGAGGAATTGAGGTGACTTCTGAACACACCACAGTCTATAGCCTTTTACCCGGAAGTGTACCCTAAAAATACGCACTTCACTGCCCTTGGCTCAAGTTTACCATCCCTAACATGAGCATACACAGGACAACCAAATATCCTCAACTGTGAATAATCAACAAGAGAAGCTGACCATAATTCTTCTGGAGTCTTTAATCCAATTGCTGTGGATGGAGACCGATTTACAAGATAGCTAGCATGATTGACGGCTTTTGCCCATAAGTCCTTTGATAATCCAACATTTGAGAGCATACACTGTGCCCTCTCCAAGAGTGTACGATTTATCCTTTCTGCAACACCATTTTGTTGTGGTGTCATCTTGACAGTGTGATGTCTCACAATTCCATTATTCTTGCAAAAAGTATCAAACTCACCACTACAATACTCAAGACCATTATCTGTTATTAGATGCTTGATTTGTTTTTCAGTTTGCTTCTCAATCAGCGTCTTCCACTACTTAAAGGTGAGGAACACGTCACTCTTACTCTTTAAGGTGTATACCCACACCTTTCTTGAATAATCATAGATGAAAGTCAACATATACACAGCTCCACCTTTTGATGCAACAGGCGAGGGACCCCACAAGTCTGAGTGAATGCAATCAACTGTGCCTTGAGTTCGATGAACTCCTTTGCCAAACTGCAACCTGCACTGCTTGCCATAAACACAATGCTCACAAAGGTCTAGATTGCCAATTTTCTGGCCACATAGAAGACCCCGCTTGCTTAGCTCCATCATCCCTCTTTCACTCATTTGCCTAAGTCGCATATGCCATAACCTAGTTACATCTTTATCTGGACTGCCTTGAAGTTGACACAGCATATGTGCCATTGACTGTGCTTCTTTGTGAGTGATAAAAACCACCAACTTTCTTCCCTTTCAATATTACGAGAGCTCCTTTAGAGACTTTGAGAACTCCACCTTCACAAGAGTATCGACAGCCCTTGGAGTCAAGCTTACTCATGGATATGAGATTTTTCTTCAAACCCGGCACATGACGAACCTTGAATGTTCTGACCATCCCATCATACATCTTGATCTGGATGTTGCCAATTCCAACAATAGGCAATGTTGTATCATCACCAAGAACCACCGTGCCAGTGGCTGGTTTATATGTTTCAAACCAGTCACGTCATGGGCATACATGGAATGAACAACCCGAATCTAAAATTCATTCCTCACCAGAGGAGTTTGTAGAGATAGATAGAACACAATCTTCATCATCTAAATTATCACTAAAACTGGCAATGTTGGCATCACCAGATTTTTCAGCTTTCTTCTCCTTGAGCTTGGGACAATTTTTCTTAAAATGTCCCGTCTCATTGCACTCGTAACATCGAGCATGCTTGGCTTTTGATTTGGATCGAGACTTTCCTCGCTTGTTGAAAGTTCTGTTATTTTGTCTACCTCTTATGACCAATCCTGCTGCTTGATCACCACTCTTGTCTCCAGACACCTTCTTCTTCAATTCTCTTGAATTCAGGGCCGCCTTGACATCTTCCATAGAGAGTTGATCTCTACTATGAAGATGAGTTTCAACAAAGCTGTCATAAAAGTCAGGCAATAAGCACAAAACAATAATTGCTTGATCTTTATCTTCTATCTTCACATCAATATTCTTCAAGTCTAAAATGAGCTTGTTGAACTCATCAAGATGGTCTTTGATGGAACCACCTTCATTCATATTGAGGGTGAACAACCGTTTCTTTAGATATAATCGGTTAATGACTAATTTGGTTAAGTAAAGGGCTTCCAGCTTCGACCATAATGCAGAAGTTGAATTTTCTTCTGCAACCTCCCCCAAGACTTCATCAGAAAGTGAGAGTTGAATTGCACTCAGCGCCCGCTCCTTCAAGTCTATCTTCTCTTCCTTTGGTAGAGTTTCCAGTAGCCTGCCTTCCTTTTCTAGTGCTTTCCATAGCCCTTACTGTATTAGCATGGCCCGCATCTTCAACCTCCATAAGCTGAAATTTTTGCCACCATTAAATTTGTCAATCTCGTACTTGGCTTCGGATGCCATCACGATTAAAACAATTTCTCAAGCACTAACCACCGCCGTAGCTTTGATACCAGTTTGTTGGAACAAATTGCTTGAGATTTTGGTTAACCCACTACAAGATTAAGAAATTAATGGAATAAAAAAAATGCACCACCACAAGAAAGACATAATTTACGTGGTTTAGCTCTAATTTAATTGAGCCTATGTCCGTGGGCACTCATAAGGAAAAATTCACTATTAAAATAGGGAGATACAATTTGTGGTACTTTCAGAAAAATACCCAATCCCCAATTACATCCAAATCTTACTCACAGTATTTTTGAATGTGAGACACACTCAAAAAACACTTAGCAAAGTAATTGTAACCACTCTACTCTTGCTCACCCTCACCCAAAGCACTCACAAAACTCTTGTATTTTCTAGAGCTCACTTTGCTTTGGATTGCTCTTCTTGGTGTGATTTGCTGAATGGTCAAATGGCCTTTTATAGCCAAATGCCAGCCACCCACAATGAATGCAATGGGCTCCAAAGTCATAATCCAACCATGCACAATAAATGTTGCATGGACAAAGTTGCAGCAACCAAATTTCCATTTCAAAGGTTGCGATGAGACTTCCAAATTTTCAACAAAATTGGGCTGCCATAAGATTTCCCATGCAACCAAATTCCAAAGGCTGAAATTTGCATGCTTTTTCAACCACCATGCAAAACACACATGCCTCAACAATAATTATGTAGAAAAACCGTTGTAAAAGCAATCTTAAAGGCACCTTTAGTGGCTGATGGATAAATATTGCATTTTCGTGGCTATAATGGATAATGCATTGATTATATTTTTAAGTTCCTCTCTTTTTTTATTTTGTTCCAACCTTGCGATATTTGAAAGCCATGTTAACCCCAGCTAATTTGAAATTAAGCCACGTAAACGGTAAATCCCTCTCTTTAGGCACATAAAAATAGCTCAACATGTTATTAGCAAGTACAAAGTGAGGAGTAAAACAACGGCTAATGTCATGAATCCTGTTGACACCCATATGACTATTCTGAGAGTTTGATTTGAGCAGGAAACTTTAGCATTGTTTGTGGAAAGAATCAGCAGGACCAAAGCAGAGAACAAAGAGGCAAACATTGAAAGAATTCCTGATTTGGAGATGAGCTTGCTTGTCATGGAAGAATGAGTTTTTGGAACTCCTGCAAGGAAGCCGACAATCCCAGTTACAGATACTGAGATAATAAGGCATGCAACTTTCACACCATTTTTCATGTTTCCTGCTGGACCTTCAGTAGCCACAGTTCGCAGATTCAGACTTTGCAAAGCCACTCTCGGCAACATTTCGATGTCCTCTTCTATCGGGATCTGATTAGCCTTTCTTTCCTGAAATTGCACCACACACACACGCGCACACACACACACACATATTTAATAACACCTTTTTCAAACAATGATCCAGAGAGCTGAAGTCTTAACAAATTAAAGTAATTAAAGTTTAATATATGTTCTTAGCCTTCTGTGGGATTTAGCTTTCATATTTGTATGCTCCACATTTTATTATGTTACAATAAATGAAATGCTAAAATTAAGAGATATTCAAAAATGATTCTGCACCTCTTCAGCTAGTTGTGCTTGAAGGTTATGAAGGCACTCTGCTGGCAAATTTGGTAGATTGTGGATCTCTGATATCTCAGTTTGACATGAAGGCTGACCTAGGTCAGAACTAGGCACTTTAATTTCATTCCCCTTGTCCTCGAACTGCATCTCTGTCTTCTGTAAAGTTGCCAAAGCACATATTCATTATTTCATCATTTATGTTAAAGCAAGATGGAACACATATATATGATTCACTACCTCGTCTGCCTGGTAGTCTCTTTGCTGTTCAAGTGTTAATTTAATGAATAGTATGGCAAAAAGTACCGCTACTGCCAGAAATGGGATTATTGCCGTGGAATCTAGATGTAACTTACTGCAGGAATACAACAGGTAATTAATTAATGCACCCCCATCACATAAACATAAACACAAGTTAGAAAACTAAAAATTAATTAAGACTTATGTCTTATCTAGATATTTTTAATTATAATTACATGATAAATAAGATATAATTGAAAATCATATTATATTTCACAAATTTTATAATTGTGATTGAATATTTGATTTTTTGCCTTCTTTACATATAACAGATATATATTGTTTTTTTGTTTGAACGCAATCAAAACATGCAATTTATTTATTTTTATGTAAAACTAAATTATAGAATAGGAGATACTCAATTTTTATACCAAAACTACTGTTTACCAGAATACATATATAACAAGTATTAAAACCGAATGCCACATTCAAACTGTTGGAATGTTTGTGGCATGCTTGACGCTTATATTACTTAATTTGATGCAAACGTAATATATGCTAGAAGCACTTTTCGAGGCCGAGAAGTGTAATAGAAAGAAGCAGAAATTGAGAAATACGAAAAATTGAAACCTAGAGACCTTGGGTTGATGAGTGCTTAATTCATGGCTTATAGAGTAGCACAGGAAGAGAAACAAGTAACAGAACTTGTAATCAAGGCTTCTTCACTTTTTACATGAATGAGATGAAAAGCAACCTAACCCCTTTTATAGCCGGTCAGAGGAACTATTTCTCACTTACACTTTTTATTATCCCCAGTTGTCTGATTATTATTATTTTTTAAAATTGTCGTTTAATATTCTTTCTACTTTTATTTTGATTGGCTCACTTATTAAATAAAGATGATATGAATTAAATATTTTATTTTTATTTTTTAAAAAAATGAAAATAAAAGTATTTTAATTTATTATTATATGTGATGAAATAAAAGTACATTATG
>BPVZ01000120.1:340335-351613 GCA_020521535.1 Rubroshorea leprosula
CAAACAAACGAGTACCTAACATAAAAAGCTCATTACCATCTTCAACTCCAGGTAAAGTTAACAACATCTCCATACATTCTTCAGTGGTATCAAGATATGTTTCATAATTTTTCTTTGATGAATCACTCAAAGTAGTTGCGGTATAACTTTCAACTGCATCACAAAGATGATTCAATTGTTTCTGTATGTATGCTGCACCCCCTACTTTCACTTTCTTCCCTTTGCCGGTAAGTGAAGGACCAATTGTGTTTTTCTTCCTTTTTTCACTACTTCCACCAGTTTGTGTTGGGATGACATTCACCTCGTCAGAATCACCACTTCCTTCTTCCAAATCAACAGCATCTTCAAACCCCACATTCTGTTGTACTGGAGGAATAGGCCCAGCAGCTAGAGTCCATGCAGTTTCATCGGTGACTACTATTTTGTCAAACATTTGCTGCAACTCCACTGTGTTTTTTAATCCATGATGCTCAAATTTACCGTATTCTTTGTTCTCCTATAATAAATATATAACATATTAGAAGTTTAAAGTTAAAATTAACAAAGCCACATGCAAAAAACTAAAAATCATTAACAATAAAAGACTACAACTAATCGCTTTCAATTCAGCCCATCGTTGAGGAGTAGCATCAATTGTGCCTTTTTCATGATTCCACCCGAGTCTTGTTTGTCGCTTTAAGAGTTGATTCCACAAAACCCAATCACTTTTTAATGCATCCCACCGATTTCTTAGTTGTTTATAAAAATAATGCTTGTTTGTTCTTTCATTAAATTTTTTTTCCACATTTGTCCACCCTAATCTATTAAAAGTACTATTAGGACGATTACCGGCAATAACCTCTTCCACACATATCTTGCAGAAAATTTTTGTTGTAAATGCATCCCACACTGCCTTTGACCTTTTTTCAGCCATCTTATATAATGAAAAATTTTTTGCCTTAAAACAAGATCTACAAACACATAAAAACAAATGTGGAATAATGGAAGTATAGACACACATAATAACACCAAAAACAGAGCTAAAACTAGGACCCCTCATCTCTTACCACAGTAAAAATATGTGTCCCTCAACTTTTGCTTTTAACGTTAGATTTCCCTCTACTGATTTTCTTCATTTTCTCAAAAGCCATTTAGACCCAATAAATTGTTTCAATCTTTGAAACCCAATTTTTAGTTTGAACCCTTAATAGCATTCTCAACCGCAAATTAAAACTGGATGAACAACTGAAATTCAAAAATTATGACCATGGTTTATGAATTCATGCATAAATCTTCAATTACAAAACAAGGGGAAATCAATCAACACAAAACAAAGGATCAAATCATAGTCATAGAAATCTCAAACGCCAAAGAAACTTAAAATCAAGACTATAAAAAAGAAATAAATTAAATGCAAGTGCTGTTTATGTACCTGGAAATTGAAGACAATGGAATGGCACAATGCTTCGAGAATCCAAAGTCCCGTGGCCGGAACACCCTCCGCTTCACTCCCCTCTGGTATTGCTGCTTCGTTTGGCTTCACCGACCCATGCCCTGCTTCGTCGTGTCGCCCAGATCTGCAAGAAGAGAAGGAACAACAAGGGATTAAAAATTACAACTTTCACCAAAACTCACACTACCAACCAACCATCATCATTCATCACCACCAAATTGGTAGCAGAAACACCAAAAAAGGAAAAAAAATCAGAGAAAAGGAAGGACACTCACAGAAGGAGGAGAAATGGGATTTTTGGTGGGGATTTTCCGGTGAGGGGAAATGGGCTTTTCTGCTTTGAAGTAGTTAGGGAGAAAGACGGCCGGTGACTGAAATGCTTTGGTATTTCCGATCTGCTTTGGAAGAAGGTGGGCAAGAAGGGAGGTCGGCTGCTTCAGAGACAAAGAAAGAAAGGAAGACAGGGGAAATGGGTTTTCTGCTTGGAAGTAGTTAGGGAGAAAGAAGGCCAGTGACTGAGAGGCTTTTATGTTTCCAATCTGCTTTGGAAAAAGGTGGGCAAGAAGGAGGAAGAACGGGGCACCTTCGGCTGCTTCAGAGAACAAGAAAGGAAGAAACACGAGAAACAAAGAGGGGGTTATAAAATGGCCCTTTATATAGTGGTTTTTTTGTAAATAAAAAAAAAAGTGAGGACAAAATGGGGATGCTAGGTCAATTTTATTAAACGTTTAGGTGAGAAGCTCCCGCGGAAGTAAGAATTGGGAGCTTCCGCCCTTTGCAAAGGAAAAGTGAGAAGCTGAGCTTCTCAAAAGCTGCAGCCACTTTAGGAAGCTACTCCGTTTGGTGTGGCTTGTGCTTTTAGAGCCAAAAAGCTCTTCCCACAATCCACACCAAACAGGCCTTAAGTATAAGTGCCCGTCCGTCACCTGGAAAAGATCTCAATCTCAACAAACATGCTCTGCACTTCGCAGAAGCAAACCTTTTTGGCCGCCAATTTCGCTTGTGGGCTCGATGGCCACGTCTTCTGAGACCTTTTTCAAAAATAAATAAAAATAAAAATAAAAAAAAATCATGCAATGCATTCAATTCCATCAAAAGTTAGAGCATACACAGAGCTTGAGTGCGGGAGAACGGAAACAAAGTAAGAGCAGATATCCTGCATCTATGTGGGCAAAAGGAAGGACAACTGACTTTCAGTGTATGTTAATTTGCAACCCAATTCGTACGTAATTAACTATGTTGATTAACCTGTCGAGAAGTAAGACATACTGAAAATTTGGGAGAGGAGGCTAGCGTCAGTCGAACTTCTTCGACAATTTTTTTTTCAAAATCAAGATTTAACTGAAAAAGTAATGATAGAAAGCTGATATATTTTATACTTAAATGAAAACTCTGTTTAGTATTATTGTGATTTTAAGTTTTAATTCTAATTTTTAAAAATTTAGAAACTTGAATAAAATTAAATAATGCTATAAATTAATTAAATTTGAAATTTTGAATATTCGTTTTAAAATTTTATACTTAATAAATTGATAGTTTTAATTTTTAATTTTGATTTTTAATTGTTTGAATTTTAAAAACCAAAATTAAAAAGTCAAAATCACAACTATACAGTCTATACTAGATGGAGCTGAAAGTTTTAAGTTTATATTTTAGAGACCCAGTGGCATTTAGAGAAAACAGTGAGGGTCAAATTGAAAAACAAAAGAAATTTAAGGATCACATTGCAACAAAAGAAGTGTGCACTTTGATTTAAACATTAAAAGAAATCAGACGGTCAAGATTAAAAGATAAAAGAGACTATGGCAAAAAGAAATCTACAACATGAAAATATTATGATTACAAATTTATAATATTATGTGGTATTGTAAATTTATAATATGAAATTTAATTATGTAATTAATTTTTTTTTCATTTTAGGATTTTTTTGTAATATTATATGTATTTACTAATTTAATATTATATTATATTTTATTTAAGGTAGCATTATAGTAATTGCGAATCAAAAAAAGATGACTTTAAGGTGAATAAAAAAAATGAAAAAGGTCAAGAAAAAGATATAAGGGAGCAGAAGGGGTGGGTTTCTCCTTGTCTCTCTACTCATGACCGCCGCCGATTGATAAGATCCAAAGAGAGATTGAAGAATAATGCACATTTATTTCTCAGGTTTTATTCTCTTATCTTCGGAAATTTAGTTTTAAAATTGCTGCAATTTAAGCTTTGCCAAACAACCCTCTCGTTTGCTTTGTGTTGTACAAACAGATTCATGGAGGACATTTTACTTCACCAACCTAGGGCAATAACCCAGCATATCAATTAGGTTTGAGAAAAATGAGCACCAAATTTATATGTTGGCCATTAAGGAGGCATGTTACATCCATAGGTTTGTTTTAGGATATATCTGGCATTTTTTTCCATTAATTTGTTATTGTTTCGTAAAGCAATTTTATCTTCTTTACTAACTTTCCATGGAACTTAAAGTTTCTCCTTTTATAGGTCCGTGGAACTTAAGCTTATCGTTTTTTTTTTTTTTCGGTTTAGTTAGTATTCTTAATTAATTTACACTAGAAATATGAAGGCCTCAAACCACTTTAGGCCAAGCCACGTTGAAAAACATCCTTAAACGACAAACTAGCCTGCGATATGTGCACCAAAGAGGGGGACCCCAAAACGATCCTCGGAGATAAAAGTTTTGTACTTGCTTTTTTGTTTGAAAGTCAAAGATGAATTTTCTTTTTTCTACTTTATTTTAATTAAAAATTATTATTCGCATCTAAATTTCATGATCTAATAATTATATATTGATTTATAAAGTACATTTCTCAACTTAAAGGTTGGGATTCAATTCTCTTAACTTTAAAATTGTAACTTGTTTAAAAAAAACTAAAAATTATTATACAATTTAAATTATATAATAGTAACAATTAGATGAAAAATAAATTTCTCAATATTTTGAGTACTTTTTATATCTAACTATTTATGTTTTTATAATTCAATATAATTTGAATTATAAAATATAAGACTTCTATTTCAAAACTATAATTAAGATAAATTAATTTGATAATTTATCTCATCAATAATCAATTTTCTTTTAGACTTTACTTAGTACTAATTAAGAATGAAATTGGACAAATTATAAATTAATCATAACAACCATTATTAATAATTTTTATTTTATTTTTTTTATATAAATTAGTAAAAAAATATGTAATAAACGCGCACTTAACTAAGTTACGCATTAAGAAATTCTAAAAAGAATTGTGGAACATATCATAATCCATTGAGTTTTGTTCCGCGAGCGAATTACAAACAAGGTCCCACTTTCACCTGTCCCATGTTTGTTTAAACTCAGCTTATCACCATAGCTGGCAGCAATTAGATTTGGTACTTTTTTTTCTTTTTTTTTACAGGAGATTTGATACTTTTACTACCACGTATAAATCAGTTACTGGGTCCGGATATTTTCCACGAAATCTTTGCTTTCTTCCAGGAAAAAGTTGCTTTGTTTTTTTGTACTTTTACCTTTTTATCCATTTATCTTTTAAGAGAGAACCTTAAATTTTTTGTTTCTAAAACCACACTTTACACCATCTTTTAAATTAATTAGGTTAAAATATTAATTTAGTCCCTCAAATTTTAAATTTATACCATATCTGTCCTTAAACTTCAAAAATATTAAAATTATCCCTAAATTTAAATCTTCAATACCAATTTCATCCTTTTGTCAATTACATGAGTAAGTTTTTCATTAAGTAATTTAATTTCTTTTAATATTGAATATTAGGTGAAAACTAAGTAGCTGATATGACATTTATTAATCCATGTGACAATTTTAAATTAAATTACATGAACTTAATTTAAATAGTAATAAATACAAAATTTAAAATTATCTAATGGCCCTTAGTTATCTTCTTCCTTTCCCAGCCTCCGAATCTCGTTTCTATCTTTTTCCATTTTCTGTTTCTTTCTCCATCTTCACCCTTCTCCTCTCTCATTTCACTTGCTTATTTGATTCCTCTTGCTCTTTACTAAAACATTTGTTGAGGAGGCACAACACCCTTTATTAGTCTAGGGTTTGATTTTTATATTCGTCATCCTTTCTCCCTTTCATTTTTCTTCTTCATTCACTCTCACTGAACCCTCCTCCTCTTCTTCTTCTTCGTTTTTTCCCTTGGTTAAATTCCATTTTTAGTTTTTGAACTTTTAATTTTAAACATTTTTAGTTCCTGAATTATTTTTTGTACTTTTTTAATTCATAAACTATGAAAAGTACAATTTTTTAGTTCCTTCATCAATTAGTTTATTAAGTCTATCTATATATATATTTTTAGTCCTTAAATTCATAAAATATACAAATGTGGACATATTTAACAGATTAAATGATAAAAAGACTAAAAAAATACATTTTTCATAATAATAAATAATAAAAGTGCAAAACAAATTTAAGAACTAAAAATGTTTAAAATTAAAAATTTAAAGACTAAAAATTGCGTTTAACCTTTTCTCTTTTCTTATGAGAACCCACATAAGAAAGAGAACCTAATTTCGGTTTAGATTTCAGGTGGGCATATAGGTTGGGAGTACCAGTTACTTCACTTTAATATATTTTTGTCAGTTCAAAAAAAAAAAAAAAAAGGATTCTAGGTGGATTCTCATAGGAATAAGCCTATTTTGGGTTCAATTGCGGGAGAAGCCGATCTAGGTTCATAAATTTAAAAGGTGGCTTTCAATCTATCACTTTCTCTCTTTTTTTTTTTTCTTTTTTTTTTTTCTCTTTTTCTTTTTAAAATTTTCATTGTTAATTAACATAAAATCACTAAACATTGAGTTTGATTGTATCTTTGGTGAAAAGGGAAGAAGAGGATGAATTGCCTGATGGAAGTGATGTCTTGGAGGGAAAGATGAATTAAGGCTAATTTTTCTCATTTTAATTGAATTTTTGTCATATTTTAACCCGAAGCGAGCAAAGATGTTGCGAAAGTCTACCCCGCCTAACGGCCAGCCATTGGATTGGATATAATCATCCAACGGCCGACATTTCATTTTTGTTTAATTTTTTTTATTTAAAAGTTTTAACTTAAATATTTAAAAATAATTTAAATAAAATAACATTTAATGCAAATTTTAAAAAAATTCTGTTTATGTCCATGCATTAACAACAAATCGGGAAGGAAGCCATGGCGAGCCAAGTCGACATGAACCTGACCAATTTATAAGAAGAAACGACCAAGGGTTTAGTGTAATTATAACTCAAATCAGATGGAAAACAGTAGAGAACAGCGAAATCAGAGAGAGGACGGAGGAAAACCGTACAACGCCGGACCAGAACCACAAATGGAGCACAAGGGCCCAGAAAACTCTAAAAGCCTCACCGACCTTCAGAGCACTTCCTGGATCCACCCAGAACTGATTCACCCACGATGTCCGTTCTAATTGGGCGGTACAAAATACCTATTTGCCTAGTCAGGTACCATGGAGCAAGTCTGCTAGATAACTAATACTTCACCATGCTACTTCCATGACATCAAGTAACATATGAAATGACTACAAGAATGGGAACGTAAGAATGTCATATGTAGTTGCTTCTGGGAAATAGGTATTTTTGTTGCATTAATTAGGATTTGTTGAGTGCTTGTTCACTAGCTTGATTTTTTATGTTTGCAGATGTGGTGTTAATTTCATGTATATGATTTGATGTGCATCATATTCTTCTAAACTCACCTTCCTGTATTTAACGATTACATCTTCCTTTCCATTTTCAGGATTCAGTAGCTGATCTGTAGGAGCTAGCACTGGTCTCGTACTATAATGTAAAAAGGGGAAATATAACTAGCGTTGCAGCAGATGCAGTTATCAAGTTTGGTCGGTATTAACTGCTCATTCCTTTTTCTGATGGGAAGGGGCCTGAGACAGGGCGATCCTCTATCACCATTCCTTTTTCTGATTGTTGCTGAAGGACTTAACGGTATCATCTCCTCTGCTGTGGCACGTAGGCTGTTTGAAGGATCAGATGTGGACCCGAATGGAATGCAAATATTTAATATCTCTCTTGCAATTTGCAGATGATACCATAATCTTGGGCAAAGCAACAGAAGAAAATGTGTGGGCGACGAAATGTATCATGAGAATCTTCGAGGTGGTATCAGGGCTTAAAATCAATTATATAAAAAGCCAGTTATTGGGTGTGTGTGTGGAGGAGAGGACTGGTTGATGAGGATGGCGCTTTTGCTGAATTGCAAACGAGTGCTACCGTTCGAGTATCTAGGAGTTCTACTTGGTGGCAATCCAAGGTATGTGGAAACCTCTTGTTGAATCTTTCAAGAAGAAATTGGCTGGTTGGAAAGGCAGACTTTTATCCTTTGGAGGTCGGATTATACTCCTCAAGTTGGTGTTGAGAAGCTTACTCGTGTTCCTCATGACAGTTTACTTGTTACCTAAAGGTGTGATAAAAATTCTTGTTAAAAATTAGAAGGAATTTCTTATGGGGTGGGATTGAGGAGAGGAACAAAATTAGATGGATTAATTGGGACACTGTTTGCAAAAGTAAGAAAGGAGGAGGTTTGCCGGTGAAGGACCTTAGAACTTTCAATTTGGCTTTGATGGGGAAGTGGTGGTGTAGAATGGCGTCTGGTAAGGAGAGTGTGTGATGGAGGGTCTTGGAGCCAAAATATGGAAGCATCGGGCACAACTGGGTGAGTTGGGTTAGAGAGGGGAAAAATATTGGGTCTTTATGGCGGAGACATATGTGCAAAGTAAATGAAGTTGAATTGAAGAAAGGCTGGTTAGAGAATGATTTTGGATTAGTGGTGGGGGAAGGGAAGAATGTCAAGTTCTAGTGGGATTTGTGGGCAGGGGATGAAGTGCTAGCTAACAAATATCCACGTCTGTTTTTTCTTTCAACCGGTAAACACAGCAGTATTTCTCAAATGGATTGTTGGAAAGATGGAACCTGGAAGTGGACACTGAGTTGGTGCAGGAGGTTATATATATACATGGAAGGAAAACCAACTGCTAGATTTGATGACAACAATTGAGGCCCTTACTTTACAACAAGGAAAGACTGACCAGTGGGCTTGGACTCCTAATAAAAAGGGACATTACACAGCCAAGTCGGGTTATCTATTGCTAAAAGACAATCATGGAAATGTTGATGGATGGCCATACAACAAGCTTTGGATCCCTTGCTCCCTACAAAGGTCAGTGCCTTCATATGTCAAACTCTACAAGACAAGATCGCTACAAAAAGAAATTTAATTCGGAGAGGCATCTTGAAGGACAATGAACAATTAAAATGCTGCTTCCGTGATGAGCAAGAAGATACAAATCATCTGTTTTTACAGTGTAATTTCTCATCTAAAGTCTGGAATTTATGCTTACAATGATGGGGAATAGTTTCAGTCAAAGCTAGGGAAATTCTAGAGGCTTTCCAGCAACAATTTTCACTATTTCAAAATAGATCAACCTCTGAAGGGTGGACAATTGTTTGGGGCCCTGTGATGTGGGCAATCTGGCTGGCAAGGAATGAGATAATCTTCAAGAACAAAATGACAAGTGAGGTCATAGTCATGGAATTGGCACAAATTAGAGCTTGCCATTGGATATCAGGTAAATCCAAACTGCCAAGGTTTTGCTTCAATGAATAGAAACAGGAACGAAGGCTGTGTATGAGTAAGTAAATGAAGGCTGAGATTATGTTCAAACTGTAAGCTTTCATTTGACATTTATTATGGATGTAATGGGTTGGAGTACCCCTTGTACTCCCTAACAATATTATCATCTCTTTGCTGGGCCAAAAAAAAAAAAAAAAATTAACTGCTCATCCTTACAAATGCATGTATCAGATCTTGTCCACCGTTGTCATCCTTGTTTAGTTCTCGTGAGTTAGAACTTGCTACTTTGTCTCTAATATAAAGGATTTTCATTGTGGCAATCTTCCAATTGATCATTTTCAAGAGATGGCCTCTCTTTTGAGTGTGATATATTAGATATGTCGATGGCCTCGGTCTTGCTATATATTCTGTTCGGGGTGGTGCTCCATTGATGGATGTATTAAAAACAATCTTCTTAACGCCTGATTTCCATCTAAAGTTGTGGTTTTGAAGTTGTACTCTGCATTAGGTATTAATCTATATGACTCTCCTCCTTATTTTTGAAGTTCTGTTTTCTAGCCTATATATGTTCCATGTTCAAATGATTTTCTGTTGTTTCTCTATGCTAGCTCTATGTAATTATGGGGCCAAGAAACTTCTAGAAAATGGAGAAAGCATTTTACAATTGATGGTTCATACTTCATGGGCAGCTTGGAGCCTCCTTCAGTTAGATTAGGGGGATTTAGACCCGCCCAGTGTTTAGCGGGAATAGTTATTCTCACCCTGCATAGCCATAAGGACACCGCAAACCAAATTACATCCCACCTTCCCACCCTTGCCTTTCACTTGCTGTCCCTCCAAGCAAACAATGTTGCTGAAAAACCTCCCCACAATTGTTACTCATCACATAATTGCTATTCCACCACCTAAAACAATTCAACCACAACCTTCTTGCTATTTCACAATTTACCACCAGATGGTTAGCGTCCTCCACATCCACACCACTTGTACAGCACAGAATTTCATCACCTCCTTGGATAATATTTCTATTTCTCAAATTAATTTTGATTTATCAAGTTATTGTATCTTGTATGGGTGTTTGCTCTTATGTTTTTCATTTTCTGATTCTTCTTGGGTTATTTTCATTGCTGGTCTTCTTTGATAGCTTGGCTTGTGCAGAAGCAATTTGCAAAGGACTCCAGATATGTGAAAATGATAATGTTGATGCCTTTAGAAGTGAATCAGTTTCGAGAATGGTGTATATGATGATGTATTCTAGTATATTTCGTCAAGGGTCAGGTTCATCCCTGCCAAAGTCCCAAAGCCATTTGGAAAAGAGTATCTAAAGTCTAAACCACTTGGAGCTAGCTTGGTCCATTACCTAAATTATATATCATCGATAATTTTGGATTGTCAAATGTATAGTGTTAATACTTCCATTAAGTGGTTGGTTTGATATACTATTCAGTCTTGCTGAAATTGATGGAATTAAGTTAATGTTCATTGTTATGAGATGTTGCCTAAGCAACCATGTCCATATACATGGGGCTATTAATAAAATTATTTTGCCTTTCCAAAAAAAAAAAAAAAAAAAACCATGCCCATATAGGAGGACCAAGCTTCGCGCCTCATTTTGCATAATGCATTTCGTGAGAGGGCATGCGGCTGGGCATCTACAGAAGAATGGGAGGGTAAAGACACTCTTTTGCTTTATAGTCAATGTGGTACTTTAGCAAAATTGGTATTCCATTCTGGTGATACAAATTGTACCGAACCTCAACTCCTTAAGATACTCCAGGACTTCTCATACTGATTCTTTCAGAAAGATATGATCCAGAGAGAAGCCTAGTTCGATGTTCCTAAGAATGATCTTGTGTTCTTACCGCTAGTTTCTCTTCCAAAAGGCCGGAAGCTCCTTGCAAGGAGCACTGCTGCTAGCTAGCAGTTCAAATGAAAAACATATTTCAACACCAAAGTACTTTGAATTATTTTGCCGATACTACTGGTAGCTAGTGGTTCAACTGAGCTTACTTCCCCAACAACATTGCAGTTATTAAGATAAACTCAAGCAAGAAGCAAACTTTTAATGATATGATAATTATACAAGATGTTTACATCACCAATATCATTTCAAATGCTGTAAATGAAAATAATCTTTTTAATTAATCATATCGTAGTCAGGTTATGGGTTGCAGCCCTGGCATTCTTTCAGCCCAAAAAGGTTTATGTCTTCAATTAATTGGATTAATTGTTTGTA
>BPVZ01000120.1:371847-382016 GCA_020521535.1 Rubroshorea leprosula
TTAAAATGCCACAAAATCAATTCTTTTTTTGCTTGTCTAATGACATGGAAAAAAAAAAAAACACAGTTGGCCATCTTTTTTTATGAGGTGGCATTTTTATTTAATTTAAAATTTTTGATATCTTTTTTTTCCATCCACGTCATCTCTTCTTCCTCTTTCACTTTCTCTCTCTTTTACCTTTCCTTTTCCCTTGCCTCTGTAAACCCAGATCTGGGTTCTCTCGCAAACTTCATCTTCTTCCTCCTTTCCTTTCCTTGCTCATCCTTCTTCCTTCTTCCTTCTTCTTCTTATTCTTTCTCTCTCTCTCTCTCTTCTCCTTTCTTCTTCCTCTTTCAAACCCAGATCTGGGTTTGAGACAAACCCAAATCTGGGTTTCATCACATAACATGGAAACTAATCTCAAATATACTAAACAGCAAAGCCAAGATCTCCTAAGCCAACTAATAGAAAGGAACATAGATTAAAAAGAGTAAAGAATTTCTAGAAAAAAAGCAATTCGATCCAAATCACATACAAGCCAAAGCCAACTGCAGATCTAATCTCGAAAATAATCAACACGAAAACCACTTAATCAACTCAGAAAATACACATAGAAAACACAAAATAAGCAAAAGAACAAAACCAAATCTATACCCTCATTTTCTTCACCTTCACCTTGATCACTCGTGCCCTGTTCAAACCCAAATCTGGGTTTGTTTTGGAGAGGAAGAAAAACCCAGATCTAGCCATCCAAATTCAATAAGAAAAACCCTCAAGTCTAACACCTCAATCCCAACCCCTTCCTTCGCAAACTTCCTCGCGCTTCACGCTCTCCTTCATCCCCTGTGTTCCCGTCAACAACTCTATCAAAATAACTCCAAAACAATACACATCAAATTCGATGCCACTTTGGTTATTTCCTTCATCATCTCTTCCCTTTCTGCGCCTGATGTTTCCAATCTTGACGTCGGCGATGCATGGGTCGAGATTATCAAATAGAAGGATGTTGGACAACACCGATGACCGTGGGTGGTGCCGATGTGATGTAGGTAATTTATGTGTGAAAATCAGATTTGAGTTTGAGAAAAACCCAGATCTGGGTTTGAGAGAAGATCTGGATTTTGGATGGCCACAAAAGGCACACCAGGATCGCTTCACTCATGCTCTCTGCTTGCTGAGTGAACCATTCATTGGTGCCGAGGAAGAAGCTTGGGAAAGAAGAAGGGGCGAATGGATGAGAGACATGAAGGGAGGAAGAAGAAGATGAATAATCTAATATTAAATTATGTGGGTTTTTATTTAAATAAGAAAAAATTGCCACATGGAAAAAGAAAAATGCCATCTCATTAAGTTTATTTTCCATGTAATTATTATTATTTTTTAAATGTGATTTTGTGGCAGATAACGTGCCACCTGTCATTTAACTGACGGAAGGACAGTTTTGGTACCCAAAATGAAAGTTTAAGGATAATTTTGGTACTTTTTAAAGGTGAGGGACAATTTTGGTGTCAAAGTGAAAAGTTGAGGGACCAAAATGGTACTTAAACCTTTAATTTTTCCTTCCCATCCACTGTAGCCCCGATACCCTCATTCCCCGCATATATTGCCCCTAAATCTCTGCTCTTCTTTTTTTTGTTTTTCCTCTTATTGCTGAAGCAAACAATTACTAGTCAAAAACCCACTAACACACCCTCCTGCAACCCGTTGCTCGCCAATTCTCATTGCTACTGGCCCAACTATGTCCACACCCTCCAGCCCAATTAAATCTTCCCCCTCTGGCCCAACTAAGTCTGCCCCATCCAGCCCACACATCTCCATCCCATTTATTTCAAAATTTTCAAAAGACTCTCCTTCCATTGCAGCTTCCGTTATAGCTTGAAAATCGTCTTTCATGGCTTCATCCTCACCGCAAAATCCGGTAGCAATTAAGCCAGATTCGCTGCCATCATCACTCGAATATTCTGAGTTTGATTCAGAAGTCGGATTCCGTCGCTCGCCGGCCAGCCACCAGTTGGGATCCATCCTTCACTCCTCCTCTGCCACTTCAATCGGATAAGCTTCACTACCGACCTTTAAGAGTATTGTTGCTGATATTTTGATCCTTGTTTCACACAGAATTAGAACCCGTCCTTCACACAAAAATGATTTGCTCTTCATGTCTTCATCCACGAGTAAGACCTCGCCTATTAGTCCCCCTAGCTCGGCAAAGCATCTCTCACTCCATGAATGTAAAAGGACACTGGAAAATCGCAGCCAAGCCAAATGACTTGCTGATGAAACCGTGGATAAGGATGTTGGTTACACCCATTCGAACCATAACTCTGTTAGCTCCTTATTATTTTCTATGAACTCCACAAGACATCCTTCTGAATTATCTACCAAAATGATCTATCTACCTCCTAACAGTGCAACATTCACCATTAAACCATCAACATCCATCCTATGTTGAATTTGTCTCACCATATCTAGAGATCGGACCACAGCCACCATACTCCTATTCAACCATGTCACTTCTCATCACTAGGCAAGAATTCTAAAACCAAATCACCGTGTATAGGAGACGTTGCCCCAGCTACCCCTTCTGTTATCAATGGCATAGACAGTTTCTCTAGGGTTTTTTCAGGTATCACTGCAGAAACCTTCATCGAGAAGCCCTCCAATGCAATCATGTCCGTTGTTTCCTCCATCTCTCTCGTTGCCATCAATTGTTTGTCCCCCTTGTTCAAGGACAAACCTTCCGCAATTGCACCCGGACTAGCAGCAACAGCCTGTGCATAAGACCTCCCAGGTTTCACCTTCGCATCCCTTCTAACCCATTGTTTCTCTTCCCTTCTATTTTGAGCCTCCCTAAACTTAACCTTCCCTCTTTTCATATTCTCTACCACCTTCACTTTAAGACGATAGGAGTCCAGCCAAATATGGTTTAGTCTCCTCTCCATGTCTTTGACATCAAAGGCACCCGACATACGAGCAAACCCAAACCGACGACCTCTTCGATCACGCCTTGTGGGAATGTACACATCCACCACCTTCCCATATGACCAAAAACAGAACCACAGATCCTTCACTGAACGATCCTTTGGGAAATCATAGAAGAAAAACGTTGTAGCCTGCTTTAGGAACCCCTTGCCGAACCCTGGAAGCCGCCTCCGAGCCCCACTGTCCTTGGCTGTCGAGAACCTTGCTCTAACCCTAGCATTCTCTCTCTCTCTCATCCTCCTCTCTCTCTCCTAGTCTTATTTCTCATATTAAGACAACAACGTTCCCAATTGAGCAACAATATGACCTAGGTTTATGGTCAACTTCATACTAGGATCATATGGAGTAGGGGCTTCCTTTATATTAAGATGTTGGAATTTATTCAACTTCTTCTCTATATAATGTGATTGACTAAGTACAAAGCCATGATCATGTCTCTTTACTTTGATACCTAAAATAGTATCTACTCCATTTAAATCTTTCATTTTGAAGATTGAAGTTAGATACTTTTTGGTTTCATTTATTCCTAACATGTTGGTACCAAATATCAACATGTCATCAACATAGAGACATATTATAACTCCATAATCCTTAGTGAACTTTGAATAGATACACTTATCTGCATCATTATGCTTGAATCCATTTGCCAGGATATGTGTATCAAATTTCTAGTGCCATTGCTTTGGAGCTTGCTTTAGGCCATATAGTGACTTAACTAATTTACAAACTTTTCTTTCATTCCCAGGAAGTATGAAGCCTTCTGGTTGTTCCATGTATACATCCTCACTTAAGTCACCATTCAAGAATGTTGTTTTAACATCCATTTGATGCATAAACAGCTTATAAATCGAAGCCAATGCAAAGAGAACTCTTATAGATGTTATTCTTGCAACAGGAGCATATGTGTCAAAAGAATCTATTCCTTCCTTTTGAGTAAAACTTTTTGCAACCAACCTTGCTTTGAAGGTTTGTATTGTTCCATCTGTATTGTATTTTCATCTAAATACCCATTTACAACCAATTGGTTTAGAACCATATAAAAGATACACTAAAATCCAAGTATTATTGGACATAATAGAGTCCATCTCATCATTCACAGCTTCTCTCCAAAAAGTTGCATCCCTTGAAGCCATTGCTTCTTGAAATGTTTTTGGATCTTCTTCAACATTTAATACCATAGGTATTTTTCGAATTATTTCCATTCTAGTTGCTTCAATTAGGAAGACAATAGACTGAGAAGAAATAAAATCAAGATCAAGAGACTTTTCTCTCCTAATCCTTGTACTTCTTCTTGGTTTAATTGAACCATCATTCTCTTTTCTTTTCTCCTCATGAAGTGTACTTGTACTTGTACTATTATGATTTTCATGCATTGAATTATTCAAAGAATTTCCAAAATCAAGTATGGTAAAAGAATCTTTAATAAAATTATCTTCAAAGAACTCAACATGTATAGATTCTACTATAACATTTGACTCTAAATCTAGTAACCTATAGGCCTTAGAATTAATTGCATAACCAACAAATGCACTTCTAAATGCCTCTAGGTCCTAATTTTGTTCTTAATGGATCTGGAACCTTATAAAAGGCAAGACACCCCCACACTTTGAGGTAATTCAAATTTGGCTTTTTACTATTATTCCAAGTCTCATATGGAGAAACATGAGTTTCCTTTGATGGAATTCTATTGATAACATGATTGGCAATAAGAAGTGCCTCTCCCCAAAGATTAAATGGCAACTTCAAATTTATCAACATGCAATTAACCATGTCAACCAAAATTCTATTATTTCTTTTTGCCAAACCATTCTGTTGGGGTGAATAGGGGGCTGTTCTTTGATGTATGATGCCATGTTCTTCACAAAATTGTGAAAACATATATGAAAAATACTCACCACCCCTATCACTACGAAGAGCTTTAATTCTCTTTTCTTTTTGATTTTCCACAATAGATTTATACTCTTTAAACTTGTCAAAAGCATCATCTTTTGTTCTCATAAGATACATATATGTATATCTAGAACAATCATCAATAAATGTTATGAAGTATCTTTTACCTCCTCTAGTAAGATGACTATTTAATTCACAAATATCAAAATGCACTAACTTTAACATTTATGTATTTCTTTCTCTTTTTGGAAAAGGTTTTCTAGTCATCTTTCCTTGCACACAAATTTCACATTTATTTTTAAAATCATTTTGACAAGTTAAATATCCATGCTTAGACATATATTTTAATGATTCGTAATTCATATGTCCTAGTCTAGCATGCCATAAAGTAGAAGAACACTCAACAATATAAGCAAAAACATTATTTATTTCATTAATACTCAATTTGAACATTCCATCACAAGAATAACCTTTCCCCACAAAGTTGCCATTTTTTGATATAATGGCCTTGTCTGATTCTAAGACAACCCTCAAGTGCCTTTTACATAACATATTTCCGAACACCAAGTTCTTTCCAATATCAGGCACATGGAAAACATTAACCAAGGTCAATTTGTGGCCCAAAGTGAACTTTAATTCCATTGTGCCTTTGCCTAGAACTTTTGCAGTGACATTGTTTCCCATAAGCACTTCCTCTGGTTCCTTCAAATCTTCATAAAACTTGAATTGTGCTTTGTTATTGCACACATAAACTATTGCACCAGAATCCAACCACCAAGACTTGGTTGGATTTGCCATGTTCAATTCAGTGACCATCTTGACTTGCATATCAAAAACAATAGCAACCAATTCATGCTTAATCAAATTTGCCTTGTTGCTTGTTTCTACACTAGTGCCAAAACCAAAGTTCCTTACATTATTCCTAAATTTGCAATCTTTAATGAAGTGACCTTTCTTACCACAATGATAACAAGGCTGACTTTTCTTAAAAGAAGCTTTCTTGAGAGCACTATTTTTCTTAAGAGGCTTAAGTTTATTCTGGAAAGGCTTGGCAGAATTTTGACTCACATAATTAAATTTCGAGGGTGCCAATATTGCATCTCTTGAATGATTTTCTGCCTCAATCTGGAGATGTGTTTGAAACTGTTCCATCGTCAGAATTTCATCTGAATGCAAAACCTTTTTCTTGTAATCATTCCAAGATGGAGGAAGTTTTGAAAGTATTGCCCCCACTTGAAGTGAATCTAGAATCTTTATCTCCAACTTTGACATTCTTGATACCAGAATTTGTAATTCATGCACTTGATCCATGATGGAAATATCATCTTTCATTTCAAACTCAAAATATTTAAGTGTAAGAAACTTGTCCGTACCTTTCTTTTCATGATTATATTTCTTTTCTAGAGCAATCCAGATTTCTTGAGAAGAAGACATGTTGCGATATAGATCATAAAGTCTATCAATGAGAGAATTCAGAATGTGCCCATGACATATGAGTTCATCTTCTTCAAGCTTCAATCTTGCATTCTTCACTCCTTCAGAATCGTTTTCCTTCGATGCTTAGATAGGTTGTAGTTTTGGATCAAGAACGTCTGACACTTTTAGTGTTGTTAGTAGGAAAGTCATCTTATCCTTCCAACACATGTAGTTGGTGCCATCGAACATGTCCAATCTGAATACATCTGGATTCAGCAACTTGATGTTGGCATTTATAGGAAAAGCCATAAGGAATTTTAAATCCCTAAGATTGTTAGAAAATATGAAATAGTAAAAGAATAAAAGAATTATTCTAAGACATGATCTCACTTTCCTTAAGGATTTAAAATCCTTCATGATACAACAGAACACAAAACTCTTTCAAAATTAGATGTAGAACTCTGACTTTGCATAGGAATTTATAATGCCTGAAAAGTCAATATTTGTAGGGATGTATCCCTCCAGAAAAACACCATTTCATAGAGGTGCCTTTTGAATGCCAATAGTTATGTCTGATTTTCAGACATATCTCTCCAGATTTTAATTTAATAAAATAAAAAAATCCAAAAATAATAAAAAAATTAATAATATTTTGGCAGTCAAGCCCTAAGGTGCCTCAAGTGTAGATAAAAATCCAGGACAAAACAATGCAAGATAGAAACAGGATTCCACAATTGCATCCATCCAGAAAAGAGAAGGCCAAAGCAACATTCTTTTCTTCTCCCATTTAGGACAAAAAATAATAATAATAATAAGTGTACAATTCAATATTTTGACAGAATTGCCAAAAGGAGATAGTTTCTTATAATACTAGTACGTTAAAGAAGTTGTTAAAATGTGGGTACGTTGTGAAGATTATAATTCAACTAATTGTTTGTCAACAATCTTTGCATGTTCTAGGTTAAATCTATTTTCCCATCCTTCAATTGTTAATTTACTGGGAAATGATATGAAGACAACTATTTTGTCCCATGGATTTATACAACCTCGATGTGGGAAGCTGACTTGATATATACATCAGATTATTATTATTTAAATAAGAAACGATGCTATGGCTATACAACTTTTGATATCATCTTTTGATATAATTTTTACATGTTATTAAATGAGTGGATGTAGTTAATATGATGGATCCCACATGAATAAAAAGAGCCAATCATTTAAATAACATGTCAAATTGTACCAAAAAAATGATTAAAAAAATTATCACAAAATCATATTTCTTAAATAAAAAAAGGGAACACCGCTTCGCTCCCTACTTCCCTTAGTCTCCAGCCAAAAAATACTCATTTGTTGGTGCTGCATCTTTCGGTCCCTGCTTTCAGTCCAATTCAATCCTTCCTTCTTCGATCAAAACAAAATGCCTAAGTATCAATCTTTTAACTATATATAAAAGGACAAGACTCAATTTACCTTGAACTTCACTTTACTTAATTATTTATTGATAAAGAATAAATTTTTATAAACTCTTTTAAGTTCTCATATTTTCTTAACGTGAGATTTTAAATATTTACAAACTATTCAACACCTTATCCCTCAAACAAGCACCCATTAAAATTGCAAAACTGGCAATAAAGTTATGTTGAACAAAAAGATACCAGCTTCCTTATGGTAGATGGGAAGTAGCCACAGCGGGGAAGAACTCATATATGTTTAGTGGTTGAAAGATAAATTGTTACATTATTTTCTTAGCTAGCATGTATAATGGACTGATCTTTCAGAGAAAAATAGCCCATCATGTTAGTAAGAAAAAAGCCATAAATAAAACAAGTGCCAACGTCATGAGTCCTGTGGATACCCAAATGATTGTTCTTAGACTTTGATTTGAGCGAGAGAGTTTAGCATTTTTTGTGGACAGCATCAACAGGACCAAAGCAGAGAACAAAGAGGCAAACATTGAGAGAATTCCTGATTTCAAGATGAAGTTGCTTGTCAAGGAAGAGTGGCCTTTTGGAACTTCGGAAAGAAAGCTGACAATCGCAGTTGTAGATACTGAGATAACAAGGCATGCAACTTTTACCCCATTTTTCGCATTCTCTAGTGGACCTTTAGTTTGCAGAATCATTCGTTGCAAAGCCAATCTTGGCACCATTTCCATTTCCTGCTCCACTGGCATTTGATCATCAGCCTTCCCTATCTGAAATTGTACCGTAAAAGAAATAACGCACTTTCCATGTTCATTGAGAAAAAAGAAAACCACATATACTTGTAATATTTGTGCTTGATCGGGATATAATAAAACAAGAAAACTATCTCCTTTTTTTTTTTTTTCAATTGGCATGGGAAAATTTATGATGTCCTTAAAACTCTATTCTCTACTGCAAGCATGATTTGTATCCACATCTTTGATATAAAACCATCAAAGGACACTTTATCAACTCAAGAGATACCTCTGTTTAAGTGATGTGCCTTCTTCCCTCCATATATCGTATCAAACATTTTTCAAACAATGATATCCAGATGGCTGAAGTCCTCACTAGTTAAGATTGATATACGTTCTTAGCCTTTTGTGGGGATTTAGCAGTGGATCATATTTATATGCACCACTTTTTTATTTTGTTACTACCGCAGGTAAATCATGGATTGCTTACATCGAGAGAAATTCCAATGATCTTATTAATTAGATAAGATGTAAGGGAAGGAAAATTCTGCACCTCTTCTGCTACTTGTACTTGAAGGCTACGTAGGCACTCTGCTGGCAAATTTGGTGTATTGTGGATCTCTGAAATTTCAGTTTGACATGAAGGCTGATGTTCACCAAGGTTTGAACTAGATACTTTAGTTTCTTTCCCCTTTTCCGCGTCCTGCATCTCTGTCTTCTGTAAGTTACCGAAGTACATAAATATTAATATATACACACACACATATATATACACACGTTAAAAGCAAGAAGGAACATATATAAATGATTCACTACTACCTCATCTGCCCGGTAATCTCTTTGCTGTTCAAGTGTCAATTAATTTTTTACTGTTTACTCATGTAGAACCCAATGCTTTTAATGAAATGAAGGTTAATTTTACATTCAAACTATTGCAATGTCTGCTGGCCCAAGAAAAGTCATGTGTATGTAGCAATAGCGTACATGATGGTTATAATGCTTAATTTGGATGCAAATGCAATATATGCTAGAACCACCTTTCAAAGCTAAGAAATGCAAGAGGACAGGAAAGGAGCAGAAATTGAGAAATATTTAAAAAAAAAAAAAAAATTGAAACAGAGAAACCATGGGATGATGAATACTTAATTCATAGTAGCTTACGGAGTAGCACAGAATGATGAGAAGCAAGAAACAGATCTTGTAACCGGAGAGCTTCATATAATAATACTTGTAAATTTCTACATGAATGAGAGGAAGCAACCTAATTATACTGCCCTATATAGCCATTGAGAGGCTACTATTTCTTTCCTCTTTTTTTCTTTTTATCGGTGCCACTGTTTCTCTCTTAAAATGTATATTTATCTTTAGTCGTTACCTCTCCTGGAAATTCCAGCAAAAGTAAGCTTGTTTTGCTTTACAGTAGTGGTGTGATGAGGGTGGATAGGGTCCAAGACAATGGGGAAAAAGAAAAACATATGCAACACCAAATTTAAATATTTTTATTTCCACAATATTATAATTAAAATATTACAATTATGTTATAAGTTTATAATAATATTTAATAAATATAATATAATTTTAAATAAACAAATTCACATAATATTATGATTAAATTTTAAATAAAAATAATTAATTATATAACAATATATTATATTTTTTATGTTTTAAAATAATAATTATTTTTTTAATTTTTTAAATTAAAAATTTGAAAAAACTAACTTTATTTATTTATAATATTTTTAAA
>BPVZ01000120.1:396169-421105 GCA_020521535.1 Rubroshorea leprosula
TTTTGTTTCCATGTTTGGAAGAAGGCACATTAATTACGAAATTGCTAAGTTATGTATTTTTAAAAAAAAAATAAAATTGCCATTAAGCCCATAGCTGGCTAATATTTTACACAAATCTTTTTCATACAATAATTTATAAAAATTTTATATATTTTTAGTCATTTTAATTTATATTTTATAGTTTTTAATAATAAAATAGAAAAAAAAAATCCTACAATTAAAACCACAACAAAAGCATACCGAGGTGAGGGCCATTCCTGGAGTTCACATCCCTTCGTATTTGGGCTTTTTTATCTCCAATATTTGGGGCCTTTTTATAACATTTTGGGCCCAACAGTGAGTGGGGTTGTCTGTAGCCCCGTGGTCTGTAGTCACTGCCTCAGACTGTGCTGAAAAAAAAAATATGCCTTTTTTTTTTTTTTTTTGTCAATTCAGACATAAACTATTTGTTTTGGCAATGAAGCCCTCATATTTAAGGCCAAAGTTAACAAGGTAATGATATAGCCACCCAAAAAAAAAAGGTAATATGAAAAGATATATTGAATGTCATCTCTTACTTAAGGTTCTGCCCAGGCAGACTTCATAACCTACTTTGAATTTGATAATGAAAACACTTGGTAAGAAAAAGATCACTTTATTTGTATAATCCACCGAACACAATGACGTTATCATTTTACCCAACACTACCACATTAGTTTTCATGTAGACTAAAGAAGTTGATTAAATATGGCATTTATGACATTTATGTGACTTTTTCTATTAAATTTAATGATAATTAGATATATTGAATCGATATTGTATATTAATTTAATTGAGTTTTTTTTTTATTATCTTAAATTATATAATAAGAAATAATTTTTTCTTATCTTTTTAATTTATTCTACTCACATAACACGTGATTCGAATTTAAAATCTTTTACTTTTATTAAAAAAAATTATCACTAAATTACTTAAATTATTAGTGATTTAATTGAGTTAAAATAAATTTTGAAAGCTAGATTAAGAAAAAACTGATTGAAGGACTAATCAGGAAATTATTTTTTTTAAAAAAATAAAAATAGATTTGTGTAACTTATATTTTAAGAATATAAGTTAAGAATGTATTAAATATAATTTTTTATTATAAATTTATATTAAAAAATAAAAATAAAAATTTATTAATTTATTAATTATTTAATTAAATTTACTCATTTAATATTAATATTAAAATTAATATAAATTTTTATATTATATATATTTATAAAATAATTATTTTTAACATGTATAATATAAAAACTCATAATAAAATCCTGGGGAGCAAAAGACCGCGATACATATCACGTGACTTGCCCGCACGTGAGAAAGAGTCTAAACGTAATACGTCGTGTCCTCTTCTTCTGTTCCTACAATTTCCCGAACCAGAGAAGCCCCTTAAACCGCCATTAAAATTTTCATCGACACAGCGAAAAACAACTTACCCTTAATCTGAACTCAAGCTGTTGAATTTGTTGCACCCAGAAAAGGAAAAAAAGAAAAGATGAGATCATCGAGAAGAGGAGCTGCAGAGAATAAAAGAGTAATAAGTGGGCATACACATACTCTCCATCAACGCCTCTACCATGCTCTTAGTCTAGGCACCAGGTAACCTATATTTCTTACTGCTTTTGGAGATCTTTTTGTTGAATTTGCTGGATTTTGAGAAACCCCATGAATATTTGTGTTTAATTGATCAGTTTCTGGGTGTAAAAGTTTGCAATTACTGAATTTGAGGCAAAAGTGGTGTTTGGAATAACGATTCAAATGCAGCTGATAGCTGATGGTTGATATCCAACTGTTGATAATCATTGTTGTTTGTAATTTATAGTATTTAATCTGTTCAATTATAGTTAACAGCTGGCTGTTTGCGAAATGTCAAACCAAACACCCTTGAAGTTTGAATCTTGAACTTGGATGTTTCATGCTTGTGTTGTAATCAATCATTTGTAGTGAATGAATATGATAAAGGTCCTAAGTTTGGTAATGGGTATCGGCAGATTCTCTGATAATGGAGATAAGAGATGGCAATGCTCAGATATGGAGATACAGAGGCATGTGGTTCGCTCGATTGTTGCATTTCTTGACTCTATTTCTGGAGATACATCAAACCAGCCACTGGTGAAGGTAAGCAATTTTGACTTTTGGCTTTTCTGTAGCAAACAAAGATAGTGGCAGTTGAAGGCTGTTATGTGCTAGTCCAGGAGTTTAACTTTATGGTTTTACTTACTGTAACTATAATTCTTGATACCATATTTCCATGATCTTCTGTTTCATATGTTTTATCAGATAAGAGTTTTTGAGATGTTGGGCATATTGTGGGTTAGAGTAGCATGTGTAATTTTATTACAATTGAAGAGGATTTTTATGTCATGCTAAAATTTTTATGCTGATTAAAATAAATTTACAGAAGTTTATCGTTTTACAGTCTACGGTAGATATCTCATTTAGATGGGGAATTTTTTTTTTCTTTATGTTCATTTTAAAGCTTGGGTGTCAGCAAATTATAAATGTCGTTCAAGTAATCTACTTATCCATACATTATTTCCAGAGTTGCTTCTGGGAAATAGTTATTTTGTTGCATTAATTAAGGTGTTGAGTTCTTGTTCACTAGACTTTTTGGTTTGCGATGTGATGTTTCATGTATATGATTGATCACATTTTTCTAAACTCACCTTTCTGTATTTTGCAATCATATCTTCCTTTCCACTTCCAGGATTCAGTAGCTGATATTGTTGGAGCATTGGTCTTGGTACTACAATGTAAAAGGGTAAATATAGCTAGCCTTGCAGCAGATGCAGTCATCAAGTTGGTTGGCATTAACTGCTCATCATTACAATTATATGTATCAGATCTTGTTCATCCATTGTCATCTTTGTTAAGTTCTCGTGAGTTAGAACTTGCTACTTCATCTGCCACTGCTTTGAACATGGTCCTCTCAGATCTCAGTTTCAAGAAGGAGAAAGACGTTTTTGAGATACTTAAAGAAACAAAGGCGGTAGTTAATGTTGTCTCTAATATAAAGGATTTTCATTGGGACACTCATCCAATGGACCATTTTCAAGAGATGGCTTCTCTTTTGAGTGTCATATTAATTCGGTGGCCCCCATCTCGCTATTCTGTTTGGAGTGATGCTACAATGATGGATGTATTACAAACATTCTTCTTAAAGCCTGATTTCCCTGCTAAAGTTGTGGTTTTGAAGTTGTATTCTTCACTAGGTATTGATCTATATGTGTTTATAATTCTCCTTTTTATTTTTGAAGTTCTATTTTCTAGCCTATGTCCCTTGATAAATGACTTTCTGTTATTTCTCTATGCAAGCTCTATGTAATTATGGGGCCAAGAAACTTATAGAGAATGGAGAAAGCATTTTACGAATGATGGTTCACTGCATGGGCAGCTCAGAGCCTCTTTCAGTTAGAATAGAGGGATTTAGACTCGCCCAGTGTTTAGCGGTAATAGTTGTAGTTCATTATTTTGCATGGTTCTCATTATATTTGTTTGCATATTTTTTTCATCATTATAAGTTTTGTACATTCATTGTTCAGGCAGATGAAAACGGATGCTTAAAAATGATAAGCTTTTGTGGTGAGCCTCTAGCTACAGCCATTGTCAATGCAATGAAATGTCAGGGCTTGCACATGAAAAGATTATTTGTCTCAGAGAGGTCTACAGAGGGAAAACGTACAAATGATCAGATGTCCCTGCTACTTGAGGCATGTCGATTGGCTCTAATAACCCGTTGGGCAGGAAAGCATCACAGCTTCTTTTGGGAGCAGCAGATTCACAATGTCCTCCTTGATCTTCTTCTTGAAAATTTTAAAAATCAATCACTAGAACATTCTTTGCCTGTTGAAGAACAGATAACAATTGCCCAGGATGGCCTTAATTCAAATTTTCTTCTTGTATTAAGGCCATACATTTGGGAGATCCTTGGATGTCTTGCTGTGCACTGTGAGGAGGATTTCAAACCCAACATGCATGGAAATGAACTCTGTTTTAGCATCCTTATCACATGTGCATGGTAGTCCCATCATCACAAATTCTTTTTTGATTTATCAAGTTATTGTATCCTTCTAGGGTTTAGTTTCATTGCTGATCTTCTTTGATAGCTTGGCTTTTGCAGAAGCAATTCGCAAAGGGCACCACATATGTGAAAACAATAATGTGGATGCCTTCAGAAGTGAATCAGCTTCAAGAATGGTGTTTCTGATGATGTATTCTCCTTGCAAGTATATTTCTTCAAAGGTCAGGTTCATCCTTGCCAAAGTCCTAAAGCCATTTGGAAAAGAGTATCTAGACCGCTTGGTCCATTCCCTAAATTATATACCATCTGGGGATAATTTTGGATTGTCAAATAATGTTAATACTTTCATTAAGTTGGTTGGTTTGGCATGCTATTCAGGCTTGTCTGAATATCAAAATAAGGTTGCTGAAATTGATGGAATTAAGACATTGTTTATTTTTACGAGGTGGTGCCTAAGCAATCATGTCCATATAGGAAGACCAAGCTCTGCACCTCATTTGCAGAATGCATTTCGCGAGAGGGCATGCTGCTGGGCACCTACAGAAGAATGGGAAGGGAAAGACACTCTTTTGCTTTGTAGTTTGTGTGGTTTATCAGAGTTGGTATTCCATGCTGGTGATATAAATCGCACTGAACCTCAAGTCGTTAAGATACTCCAGGATGTCTTAATTAACATTTCTGCTCCTGGACCAAGATGGTTAGCTGCACACATTCTAAGTTCTTTTGGATTTTATGGTTTCCCAAATAAAATTGGTAAAGCCATTGGGAAAGCACTTAAAGAGACAGAACATGCAGATATGCAGTTCCTTTTCACTAATGGTGCATCATTGACAGTTCACAGAGTTATTCTTGCAGTTCGATGTCCATCTCTGCTACCTCCCAAGCAATTACCTCGTCACGAGAATGATATTGATTATCATTCGGAAAGATATGATCCAGAGAACCCTAGTTCAATGTTTCTGAAAGAAGTCCGTTTGTCTGCCCATGTTAATGAGGAGGCACTACTGAAGTTGTTGGAATTTGTTTATTTGGGTTTTTTTGAAGCTGGAGAAGAGCTTGAGAAGAAGCTGAAAGCTATTGCTAAATGTTGTAACTTGCAACCTCTGATACAAATATTTTCTAGAAAGAGACCTAAGTGGGGCACTCCTATTCCTAGCTCTGATCTTACTCCTGCTCTTGGTCCGGTTGGGCATCATTTTTCGTATGGTTCACTCTTGCTTTATTTATGTATGGCTATCTGAAGTTGCATTAGTTAGTATGATTGCATTTGGGGGGTTTGATTGTGGGAGGTATTCTAAAAGTATCTCACATGTAAATGAAGTTTCAAATAAGATAATTAGCACCAAAATCACATTTATTGGAAGATGATTGCTGCACCAGCAGCCTTTTTTATAAAAAGGAATAAAAATTGTTGGCATGATTTGTATTTTTTGTATTTTCTAATTAGGAGGGTCACTTTGATTAGCATTCGCCATTCATTTATTTAGTTCCCTCTAACCTTATTATATAGTTTAACAACTTTTCTGTTTCAGGGACATAATACTGGAAGCCGAAGAAACTGAAGTGATGAATTGGAAATGCAATTTTTGCTCTCTTTTGGTGCCACATGTGCACGCTCACAAAGTTATATTGTGGTCAAGTTGTGATTATCTCCGGGCCATGTTTCAATCAGGAATGCAGGAGAGGTACATAGCTACAATCTTTATATTTTGTAGATGTTCTACTTCATTTTGGTTGATGTTCATCCAAAAAAATAAAGAATTTAAATATTTCATTGGTGGATAATGTGGCATTGACACATCATTAATGATGAAAGCAATAGTTTGTAATTGGCGCTAAGGGTTCTAACTGCTATCCTATCATCTGGATTTTCAAATGCTTTTAGAATCACAAATGTGCAATGCCTCCAGTCTGAAAAATATAGTATATACTTTATAGGCTTCACTGCAAGCTTAAGCAAAACTTTACTTGCAGATTATTATGATGTTTTACATTTTTCTGTTTTAATTTGCATGGCTGTAACATTCTTCTATCTTTTTCAATTTTATTTTTTAGTTTGCATTCACTGATAGTTGCAAAGCTTAAATGCACTTGATTGGAAATTCTATTGTAAGTCTTTTTTTTTTTTTTTTAAATTCTATTGTAAGTCTTTTTTTTTTTTTGAATCATTTATTTTTTGTGTTTTATAATTTGGCATTCTATTTGCAAGCCTAAGTTTTTTTTTTTTTTTTTTTTTTTTTTTTTTAAATAATATTAACTAATATTAAAGACACCATTTATGTGGTCTATAGTATCCCATATTCTTTCTAAGTTTTGATGATCAGAAAGAAATTCTTTTTTTAGTGGATGCTTGTGTTCGTATTTAGACCATTTACAAGCTTGTTATAACATTTTAAATGATTGATATTTTATACTTGTTGGTGCTTTCTTCTTATTCAATCAGATGGTTTTCTTGTAATTAAGATCATATTTTTTCCCTTCAGATCACGTAAATTAACTCTACTATATTTAGGATCAATTCTTCCCAACTCATCTTTGGAGATAATATATGTATTTTTTTTCTTTCAAATTCAGTTAGTGCCTGTTGTTTACTTTTCAGTCTCTGATTTTATCTTCTGTTGATTTATCTATTTATATATATATATTTTTTTTATTTTTAAATGTGCTTTCAGCCATTCACAGACCATAAAGGTTCCTATCAATTGGGAAGCTTTGATGAAACTAGTGCACTGGTTCTACAGCTATGATCTGCCAAATCCTCCCTCTGGATGTTTATGGGACAATATGAGTGCGGAAGAACGGCTACATGAACTTCAATCTTACGTGGAGCTTTACTGGCTTGCTGAGTTCTGGATTTTGGAAGACATTTGTGACACATGCTACAGAGTAATTGTATCCTGCTTGGCTGCTGACAGACAATTGTCTGTGAAAATTATTCAAATTGCTGCTGGTTTATCTCTGTGGAAGCTAGCTGAGGTTGCAGCAGATTACATGGCCCCCTTATACAATAGATTGCGTGATTCTGGCATTCTTGAGGGGATGGATGAAGTGCTTATTGATTTGGTCCGTGCTGCTTCTGTTAGGCTCTCTCAAGAACATGGTCATTCTGTTGGTGAAAAATTATCTTCCTCTGGTCTGTTGACGTGGTAGATGATGCTGGAAACAAAGCTTAAAGGGATCTCTTTTCACTGTCCCAACTGTCAGCTATGCATATTCCATGGAGCACATATCTAGAGTTGTGATGGGCTTCTTCTAAATAGGCTAAAATACATCCTGACCATTGTGGTTGGTTGGTTAAGAAAACACATGAATACGGTAAAAATTTGCATGCAAAACATAGGTGGAAATCACATTCCCCCATATCATGCATGTATGCTTCCCAAGTTTTCTAATGTTCATTGCTTAGTAGGATGTTTTAGTGTTAAGACTTAAGAGGACCTTATGTTAGTCGAAAAGATGTTGGCAGTGTCATGCATCTATGCATGTAGCCTGAGAATGGGTGATTTACTGCAGAAAGTCAGGAAAAATTGCAGAAAAGAAGGCAAGGCAAGAGAAAAGGTACTTTTGGTACATTGAATTGAATAGCTCTGTTTCTCTTTCTTTTACATCGCTTAGAGAAGTTTATAACATATTCCTTTCTTTTTCAGCAGCTGCTACCACCTCTTTTGGCTTCTTTGAGGATGAGCTCCAAGAGCCTTTCATACATTGCAATTGAAGACTCGAGCATGTCAATGGCTCTGCTCCTGTCTCTTTCTGCCAACTTCAAGACATCTTCCAAGTTTACCGTCTCCTTCAGTGATCTGCTTAGCTCTTCTACAGAAAATCTACCATATTCTTCTCCAAAAACATTGTCATCTCCTTTTCTCATTTTTGTGTCATTAACCCCCTGAGTGCCCAAACCAGTGTTAGCCACCACCAAATGACTTATGCTGCCCATTTCAATGTTGGCTAGACTAAGAATTTCCTGTCCTGTCTCAGTGTCCCATATGCTAACATTCCCATCTTCTGCAGCAGATACTAAGGTCAGTCCTCCATTCACCATCACCAGACCCACCACCATGCTGTTATGTTTTCGAGGCCATCTGATTAATTCTGGTGATTGGTTCATATCCTTCTGGCTTCTAACCTTAAATGATTCTTTATAGATTGAGCCATCTGAGCCTGCAGCATATAGTTCTGTGTGTGTTTGATTAACTGCAACACCCATGATTGCACAAGGGAATCTCACTGTTCTGATCAGGTATTCTCTATCTGCTACTCTCCAGAATCTGCATGTGCAGTCTAAAGAGGTTGTTATTATTGTATTACTGCACAGCCCCACAGAAGAAGCTATTGCTGTCACTGACCCATCATGGGCAAGAAATCTCTGCACCATTAACCTGGTTGGATTCTGCTCATTTTGTGCCTCCACGAGTTGGAAGATTGGAACAAAAGCAATGGTTCCATCATCTCCACCTGAAATCAGAAGCGAGCCATCTTCGTTTACTCTGAGGCAAGAGACAGGCTTGTTATGTGCAGAATATGATTGGAGTAATTCCCCCGAAGGGATTAGGAGTGTATAGATTTTCCCTGAGAGGCCACCAGCAAATAAGTACAATCCATCTGGACTGGCCACTAATGGAGCAACAGGTTCAGGCAATGGGAGGTTGTGTAAGGCTGTCAACGACCACCAATTGTAGAGGTGAATGGAACCTGAACCTGTTTCCGGAGATACATGAGATGCAGCGATGAATGAGTTCCCAATAAGGGTGAGGCCATTGCGTGGTGACCGGCTGGAGGAGAAGCGAGCTAGAACGGCACCGGAGGCAGCATCATAGGCTGTGATGGGGCCGTCAGGGGAGCTGGTGAGGACAATCTGAGGTGGAGAAGAGGACATTATTTTCTGGTAAGAGTAGAAGACGTTCAGGAACCTGGAAGGAATGAAAAATGTTTCTTTTGTGTTGTGTGGTGTTGTTATTTGAGGGAATTCTGGGTCCAGGGCGTTGAAATCAAGGTGCCATTTCGTTCATCAAATTTGACCGCATTTTATTAATGATTTAAAGTAATTTCATTGCCAGAATGCCAGGAAAGCCTACTTTTTCACATCTCTCCAGTAAAGCCTTGAAACTTTTTCCTTTTTTTTTTTTTCTTACTTTTTTTGAGATATAACCCCATCAAAGACTTGTAATCTGGGTTGGATTTAAGAATTTTTTTAGAAAGGGTAAAAAAGAAAAAGAAAAAAGAAAAAGAGAACTCGAATTTACAAACATAAAAATCAAGATGTTCAGCTACTCTTGATGTATCAAAAATACACACCAAAAATTTATTTTCTTCCATCTCGTATTGAACCTTGTTAACTAGGTGATAAGAAAGAACAACTACTTTCTTGTGCCATCCATCAAATATCAAAATCCTGTCAAGTGAGAAAACCTTCATGTGAATCAAGCTAACTTTATGAGGTCTTGAAAGTCGAAACTAATTTTTGAAAGGTGGATCAGAAACTATACAACGAATCATCTCCCGGATTAGCTTTCAAATACACTCACCAACAATTATAGGTTGTTCACAAGTTAGACAGCATTTTGAGAAGAGCAGCACAGGCTATATTTGCAGATTACTAATCAGCGATTCAGGGTGCTTCAGCCGTCTCCTTTTATCGGATTCAAGGCTTTTCCTGTACTAGTGTTGATTTATATGTCAACTGAGGCATGGGAGAAGATGTCCAGTGACCGTTGGTGAACCTACATGAGCAAATTTTGGAGAAAAACTTGCTGCATTAAGATAGCTAAAATGCCACCCATGGTTATGTTGATCACATTAACTGCATCGTTGTTGAGCTGCAAATGGCATGGAGAAATTTTTTATCAGATAAAAATAGTCGAGTGAGAGAACAAAGGATCTTAGAATAGAGGATGAAAGCATTAATTCCTACCAGAATGAGAAAATTAAACATCTTAGACATATCTTCACCTAGTCTCCCTCCCTCTCTCTCTAAAAAAGCTAAACTCTTGTGATCCTCTCAAGCAACACAGTTTTATACAATTGTATAATAATAATAATAATAATAATACTAATAACGCAAATTACCAAAATAATGCAAGCAATACAATGAAAAAGTGCCTACTTACCCATCTAAATCCATCCTTCTCCTGGAATACAGCGCCAATTATGCTTTCACCAAGATTAGCAATCTGGGAAGCTATTATGCATACCATAGCCTCAGGTGCATTTATCTATTTCAGAAAATAATTATGTAAATAAATAAACTAATTAGAAGAAATTAAGAAAAGCCCAAAGAAGACTCGGTATAACATAAATCCAATACATGGCATGCATCACTCACGTCTTTATAAAGTGAGTAAAAAAGAGCCTAGTAAATCTCAAATTCTCAATAAATCATATATTTATTTTAGAAGCATGCTTACAGAGGAGACATATTATCGATTTAAATGAGATAATTGGGTTAAGACCCTTTTTTTTTTTCAAAAAAAAAAAAGAAAAAGAAAGACAATCAACTGTGGTTCAGACATTAATAATATGAAGAATAGCACAATGTCATGTGTGGCATATAGAGACATGGATAAATCAATCATTCAAAGATCTGCTAAAGGCTGAATAATGACAATATCGTCAACTCAATTCCATACTAACAAGATTATAGAACTAAATTAAACAGAAAAATTGGATATGGCAGATTATCCCTAGTAAAAAAAAGGCAATGTTATTAAGTGGCATTAGTGTGAGTTAAATGACACTCTTAAGTATGAAACATCACTTATTGGGTCTACCACATAAAATTGCTTATTCCAATGCTAGTCAACTACAACATTATTAATTCCTTAATAACTCATTTCATACTTGTATGATTTGCAACAATAATGGACAGGCATACATGCTGATAAAATTAAAAAATCCAACATTATTCCAGGTCTTTCTATAAAGCGAAACTTTTAATGCAATATAATAACTGCTGCCACCATACTCCAAAATAAGAGGGAAGAGATTAATGCAATCAATACAAGAAATGCCCAGGAAAAAGAATGCTATAGAAATAGAATGAGATGATCAAGATAGCATAATACCTCACCCATAAGACAACCAATGAAGGCAAGAATGATTGACGCCAAAAGTCCAGCAACAGTTCCTTCAACACTTACAGCCCCTTCTGTTCCCCTTGGAACTACCTTAAATGTTGTAACCAGGTACCTGCAGACCATGTCTAAGATGTTTTAAATTTTATATGGCAACCATGAAAGTTTAACAGGAAAAAGGAAATGAAAAATAAGGATAAAAAACTGAAAAGAAAATAAAAAAAATGAGGCATTAAAGTAAAGCGTTCAAATAATATTTGAATTTAATAATTCTGTTTTGAGTTAAAAAAAAATCCAAAAATATCTCAAGGACTTAGTAAGGCCTTAATTCATTTAATGCTTAGAAATGAGCAAAAATGTGGGAGAAAAATGATTTAGCAGTATCAGGAAGAAAGAAAATTTAGAGGTCATAACCCACAAAATTGTTGTAGCGTTAAGTTCATTGCCCATCAATTAAAAAAAGCCAGCAGTAGAAATGAGAAGAATGCAACTAAATAAACAGAAAAAGAGTAAGATCTAAAACTCCTCTAATTTCCATACCAAAAAAAAAAAAAAAAAACCCCCCCACCCATTTTTAAAAAAAAAAAAAAAAAAAACTCCTCCAATTTCAATTTTACATTCTTTTATGAGCCACTAAAAGAAGGCACCAATAACACTGAGGTAAAGTACACAATATTTAACCAACATGCATTACTTAGTACTTACGTTGTCTTGCCAAATGCCTTTCCTATCTCACTTGAGACTGTATCACTCAACTTAGTACAAAAACTGGCCACAAACCCAAGACGCCAAAGTTGAGAAAATGCCGCTCCTCCTACTCCATATATTGTGAGAAAAGCACAAACACAACCAGCAGCACTAGAACCAATTACACTGCCTGGCCCACGTCTCCCTTTCCTCTTCTCAGCCACCCCTTGTGCCTCTTTCTGAGCCATTTTAACCTTGGTGACACCTGTGCCCTACAGATACAGAATTTTTAAGCAGAAGATCAAAATATATAAAAAAAGAGCAACTATATTACAAAATAAGATTAACTGGCTAACAAATTTCTCAAGTTTGATTAACAGGCCAATGGACAGAAGTCACAGAACAGAAGCTTGTCAATTGGCAATTAGCAGAAACTGTGATGCATAAATTCTTTCACCATTTTCAGTAACTGAGATTCACATCACAAGGTGACTCTGTACCATAGAATAGAACTCATGCTGTGCAAGATTCAAGTACCAAACACTTCGATTAAAAATGTAAGCTTTGCAATGCTAAATAATACCAAGACGTCAAAATCCATCAATCCCATTATTTCTTAGTCCAGAGATCCATCGGTGACAGAAATTTTTCTTCACAATTTTGAGTAACTGAGATTTAGTATATCATAAAATGACACTATACCATGGAACTCCTCCAACTATCAAATTCCAATACCAAATACTTGATTTAAAAATTTACCCTTTTTAATGCCAAATGCTTCAGACACTAAAATTCCATTTCAAAAAATTCATTGATCCCATTATCTTTCACTCCAAAAAGCTCAAATCCCACAAATCAATACTTGATCTATGCATATATATGTAAGTTTATACTCACAATGACAAAGTACGAAGCAACAAGAAGGAACCCGGACGGCCCAAAAGCGCGCCAAGTGAGAGTACCCAACAAGAAGGCAGCAGAAATTCCGGATAGAGACAATCCAGAGACCAGAATAGGAGATCCCAAAACGAAGATGATGAGGTTGCTGAGCAACGCTGACTGCCACGTTGGTGGCGTCAATTGAAACAGGGTCATCATCCCCGATATCGCGCCATCCATCGAGATAGCATTGGAACTAAGCAACGACATTCTAGAATCGGGTTTTCTAGGGTTAAGGTTCAGTAGAATTGGGGGTCTTCTGGGTAAAGAACGTGAGAAGTGAGGAGGAGGAAATAGAGTAGGCCGGATAGGAAGAAAAGTTGAAAATGCCATTTTTATTGTGCACGTTAGCGGAATTGAGTGCCGGCGAAGGAATTAGAAAGCCAGACGGCGTGGAAACCGGAGCTCCGAGTCCCATTCGGTTCGGTTTTTCGTCGAGTCCATTGGGTTCTGATTTTTTATTTTTTTCGTTTATAATTTAAGAGATTCATTACTAACCTAAGATTATATAGAAATCTCAATGAAGTTTGCTCTAAATATAAGAAAGCTAGAAAATATATATATATATATATATATAAAAGAAAGCTAGGCCGACTTGAAGTTATATTTCTCGATTCGAGGGTTGGGGTTCGATTTTTCCTATTTTATATTTGTAACCTTATTAAAAATATATATATATATAAGAAAGCTAGGCTAAATCTAAAAAACTAATAATAAATAATTAAATACATAGACATTAATTACTAAAAATTATATAAATAATTACTATAAGAGAACAAACTACAATAAAATTATCTAATTATGTGTCTAAATCATTAAAAAAATCTCATACGATATTTAAGTTTTTGAAATAGAAATATTAGTTAGGGTCAAACCATGTCATTGAAACCCAAAGCAAGCACTCCAAATTCTGCAACCCGATTGAGCCCAACCATTCCTACATCTATGTTGTCTTGCTCCTTCACAACTCCTTCACGAACTTGCAAAACTTTAATAAAAATATATCAAGAGAGAGTTGAGTTAGAGATATGGAAAGGAAAACTCACATAAAGAAAAAGAGAATCTCACGTTTATTCATATTCCTTAATTACAAAGAGAGATAGAGGTAATGATAAGTGATAAAAAAAAAGTGATGTTATAACGATAATTTGTTTGTATCATTTTTTTATATAATTTTTATATGTTATAAAATGAATAAATATATTTAATATGATGGGTTTCACAAAAATTAAAAAAATCAATTATTTAAATAATACGTTAAATTATACAAAAAAATAAAATAAAATAATTATACAAAAATTATTTCTTAAGTAAAAGAATAGCTAAAAAGGATGAAAGGGAGTTTAGATGAGAGGGAGAGATGGGCGACTTGGGATTTCTACATGAAGCCTGTCTCTTTTTTAAAAATTATTATTTTGTAATTTAATATAATTAAAATTATATAAATTGTATAATAATTATTTAAAATTTTAACTATTTAATACCCTTTTATTTCAGAAAACCAATTAAAATTTTTATAATCTTTTATACCATGCAATGTGAGATTAAATAAGTCTATGCATTTCATGCGTGGTCTACTGGTCTTCTTTAACTAAAAAAATTAATTACTACATGCAGATTAAAGAAAATTATGCATTTAAGAGTATTATTTAAAAAATGTGCACATAATTAATCCTCAGGTGAGGACCGGCGAAATGCAGAGGTGGACCGTTGGCCAAACTGTTATTGACTTCCTATCATTTTCGTTTTATTTATTTATTTATTTATTTTTTATATAAATATATATGAAAAGAGTAGAGCAAGAAATACTGAGACACAAAGGAAGCCATCTTATCCTTTGGAGTAACGGCGAAAGTCTGCGAGAAAACTAGTGGGTAGTGAAGAGAGAAAATGGCGATTCTCTGTGCTTCGACTTCAGTCGTCTTCTCCCCTTCTCCGTCGTCTTCACAAAGACTCTCATTTTCATTTCTGAAGAATACCCATTCCGGAAACAATGACTCTTCCCTTGGGTTTTCGGTGGCATCATGGAAATCTGTTGCACGGGCAACCTCCTCCTCTGTTAATTCGATGCGGGATTTTCGGCTTCGTTGCCAGAATTCCGACAAGCTAGCTCTTGTTCCAGACAATCAGGGATGGATGTTCGAGGACACCGAATTCGAAGGCCCAGTAAATTCTCCATCTTTCTACTTATCTACTAGACTCTACTATTATCTCTGTTGTACATTCTGATAAATCGGTATGGATAACTGACTGGATGAATGGTTTGTCTTTTATTGATGCCTTCCTTTTAGCTCTGTTTGATTGTTAAGAAAACTCGGGAAATGAAAGAAATTTATGATGTGCGTTATTTGGTTTTGGATTTTGGGAACTGTTTCAAGTGTGATTTTATTGATATATTCTGATTGCAAGTGGAATCAAATGGAAGCTTATGTCAATGATATTATGACTGTGCCGATAGTCTTGTATTTTTTTAGTGAAGTATTTTTGATTGTTCAGTTGCGTTTATGTGCAAATGCATTTGTGCTCTGACTAATTAAAGGTTGTATTTCTTTGTGGCTTGTCAATCATTACTTCAATCTATCCATGTCTCTCAAAATTTTCATTGTTACCTAAAATGTAATCCTCACAGGAACAAATACAAGTACAACTAAGTTTGATTCTACTTCTTTAATGAATGATATGTTCACACTAAGTACCCCCTATAATTTAAGATATAGCATACGGAGTAATGAAACTCTAATCTCAACCTTCAGCTTCTACTCACATGTGAAAAGCTGTATGTTCCAAAATTTCTTTTTTACCTTTCAACGATGAAATTTAAGTATTAATTCTCCAAGTTCAAATCTTTGACCTTCATTATATTGAGAATGCATTAGCAAGGCTTTCTAAAGTTTGTCAATTCTTGTACTTTGTTAATGTATATTATCAGTCTTGTATAGGAAAATACTTTGTCAGTTGTTTTCTTGAAAGTTTTTGATTGGATTTGTTTGTCTGTTCATTTAATTACTGTGATTATTTCCCTTCAAGCTATGCCATTGCTGAGAGTGCATAAGAAATGCCTTATTTGGGAGGTTGCAAATAATATTGGAAACTAGAAAATGGTTCCTGCTTTAAGTTTTGGTGATGTTTATGCTTCAGCAGCTCCACCTTTCCTCTTGCTTTTGTGATGTTGGTTTGTTTCTTCTGTTTGTAGGATATTTGGAATACAACATGGTATCCAAAAGCTAAAGATCACATTAATACAGAAAAAACATGGTATATTGTTGATGCAACAGACAAAATTCTAGGGAGACTAGCATCAACAATTGCTGTATATATTCGCGGAAAGAATCTGCCCACATACACTCCAAGTGTGGACATGGGAGCTTTTGTGATTGTGGTATGTGGTTATAGCAATTCGTCCATACCATAATTGTGTTAATACAGATTCAAATATAGTTTAGTAGATTAAGTTGCTTTTTAGAGTTGTAGCAAAGTGAACTGTAATAGATGTCCTAAAATGACTTGTGGCATAAAACAGTGTCTGTCTTGGGATTTTTTTTTGGTAAGCACACTGTTTGTCTTGGTTACTCCATTTTTATAATAAGTGATATGTTTATCTTTCTGCTTTATGTGCCTTGTACGATGAGCAACCTTCAGGTAACTTCAGCATTTTAACTTTGTTATTTATTCTAAGTAGGCATGCTTTTGACGACAGAGAGATCAATTTTTGACTAACATTGGTAGCTAGTCCTTTTCTTGAGAATCTTTACACATTTGGAGAGTTATTAATTAGTATGAGCTTTGAGAAGTCATAACTGAAGACTATTGATGAGAATTGGCTTTTTAAGACTATTTGCTTTCTCGTCCAGCACCAGCCCTGGAAAAAATAGTAAAGTTTTGCTGAGATTTTCAGTTTACAACTGCTTCTCTCTAAAATTTACTTTTGATAATTTCTCTACTTTTGGTAAATTTGTAAATAACTCTTTCTTGTATTAGACTTTGGTTCTGGCCCCTAAAATTTTAGTGATAATGTCATTATCTAGTGGATCAATTTTCTGTTGGTAGTAACTTATCCATGAGTTTACCTAATTTCTAAGGCTGTGGAGTTGGCTTTATTATACCTCAGCGGTTTTTAATTTATGCATGGAAACATTTACTTCTTTTACATTTATCATCTATTTAATTGATGTCCCTAAAATTTTGTCTGGAACCCCAAAGGTAAATGCTGAAAAAGTTGCTGTATCTGGAAAGAAGAGGACCCAAAAGCTGTACAGGAGGCATTCGGGAAGACCTGGTGGTATGAAAGTTGAAACATTTGACCAACTACAGAAGAGAATTCCTGAAAGAATTATTGAGCATGCTGTTCGTGGTATGCTTCCTAAAGGGAGTGTAAGTTCCAACTAACTTTATTTTATGCTTGTGAGAAAGAGATAGAGAAGGGAAAAAAACTACTGATTAGTTCGAAAGCTTCTCATGCTTAAGTGCCTTAAATGGGATTTTAACTCCTGAATAAATAATTATATTACCAGCCTATCAAAACAGTCACACAAAAATCCATACATTTCACACATACAATATCATCATTACTTAACTGTTGATTAACCCTAGAGGGACGGTTCACATTTCTACATTTGCTGCTACATTCCCTTTAACTATTGTGATGCTTTATTTCATTAAAATTTACATCTTGCAGCTTGGTAGAGCATTATTTAACCACCTAAAGGTTTACAAGGGTCCAGACCATCCACATGAAGCACAGAAACCTATTGAACTTCCCCTAAAAGACAAGAGGATACAGAAGCTGAAATAGATAAAGAGGTGTATTTTGCCTTGAGATACTGCCAGCAATACCTCTTTCTCCATTGGCAGCTAGTCTTTCAGGTTCGGTCCTTTGGATTATGGGTTTTAAGCTGACATCAATATGAACTATTGCATTGACCTTCTTCCCATGCTTCTGTTTTTTTTTTTTAAGATGTATTGGAAATGGATATTGCATCGCTCCAGCTGATGTTAAATTGTCTTGGAAATTCATTCTCTAGGTTTCAATTGTTTTAGCATACATTTTTTACTGAATCTTCATTTTATCTAGAGCTAGTTTGAGAATCTTTTGTTTTCAATGTTCAAAATAGAAACATTAAATTATTTAAAATTAACATTTGTTGGATTATATAATTTCTTTTCTCTTTCTCTCTCTCTCGCTCTCTCTCTCTCTCTCATTGATGCAAATTAGTTTTTTTGAGTTTATTCTAGCAAAGTGAAAATCAAAGAAAAAATATATATGAAGATCTAAATCAGTGTAGCATATAAGAGCTCATTCCAGGTATCTGGAGCACCGGCTAGGCACCAATGGCTGCAGTCGTTAAACTTTGGACCTCCACCTGTGTAGATGGAAGGATGGCCATCTTTCCTTAGCTGTGTTAACAACGTAATGTCAAGTAGATAAACAGGCTTGGCCATGGTTTTGATTACACTCTTCACAACGGCTTCCCCAGGATGACTAGGGCCAGGATACTTCGATCCCTTTACCGGCTCTGTTTGTCCTCTGCAATCCCCACCCCTCGGATCCTTCCACTCCTTTGAACTAAAGAAGATGCAATTGAAAAGTTTAGAACTATGGGTTAAAACTGACAATATCTTATACTACTAAATAACTTGCACTATGTTAAGGCATTCAACTTAAAATCAATTAGCAATAAGTGCAGAAATCCAAGTTTTGAGCACTTACTTTTGATGAACAGCTGCAACTCCTTGGTAAAAAACTGTAGTCTTTAAAGGATCAATGTGCTGATCGACCCATTTTGCCCAGGTTGTCAAGGCTATCCTTAATGCCTCCAAACGATCCATTTCCTTCACTGTCTTGTTTCCAACTTGAAAATAATCCCATCTGCAACACAAAACATCCATTTTTTGTGCTTAGTTACCGACTTCAACCTTAGATTTTGTAAAGAATGATACAGAAACTGAAATATCAAGTACGTTTGAATGCGTCCGGTGTGAGTCCACCAATGGTAGGTGTTAAAGATAAGCATGTCCGTTCCAAGCCACTGATCCCCTGTACTGATTGAATCAAGTTTCAAGACTCTGCCAATCTTTTCAGTTACAACATCTACCAGGAAACCATTTTTCAACCACGAAACTGTTAGCCCATATTCCTAAAAAATCGAAAAGAAGCTCATTCATTAGGCATTTTCATATTTGCGACATTTAGTATATATCTAATAATGAACTGTATATTAAAATTATATATCTCTTCAATTTATTCCACATTCTTTTGAGTTTAGACTTTTAATCGTAGACTGTTGGGGAGGAATATTACAAATTTAGGACTAACCGGAAACGAGAATATTTTGAGTTGCCCTTTTGAGGAAATAGTGTACTGAGAATTTGGGAACCCTGAGTGTAGCATGCAAGTCAATGACACCCACATGTTGTTGCTTAGGGAATCCCCTACGAACAATATCTTCTTCCCCCTATATCTCTCCAAGAAGTCCTTGCCATCGAACCTAATTAGTCAAATCAAGAAACATAAATTAACAATATTTTTCAACATAAAAAATAGGTTAAATACCAGACTTTTTAATTAAATTTATTCTTAAACTTTAAAAAATATTAAAAAAATCTTCAAATTTCAATTTTTAAGAACAATTTAATTTTTTTATTCAAAAAAGTGACACATACTATTTAGTTTTAAAATGATAAAAGTTTTAATTTTAATTAAAAAATAAAAAATTAACTATACCTCTTTAATTAAAATTAAAATTTTTATTATCGCAAAACTATGTTATCCTAATAAACAAATTTTGACCTAGTTAGTATTTATTTTAGTTTTGGGGTGAGATATTTCTAATTTTTTGAGAAACATTTGATTTGGTGAAAATTATTGAACCAACAAAATTGGGTGCTTTAATACCATTGTGCAACTTTAAAATTTTGGTGCAACTAACCATCTAACTCGGGAGCCATTACTATACATCTGTATCATACAATGCAAGTTTCAAATTGGAACAAACAAAATACAATAAAATTCTCAAAAAAAAAAAAAATGGTGAAATCTATCACATAAAGTTTAGATATATTCAACAAAAGCTACAATTCATTTAAAAAAAAAACTTTATATAATTACCAAAGACTTTACCAAGTCAACTAGTTAATCATCACAGAAAGTATGATATATGGTATTTCGAGACATGAAAACAAAGAGAACAGGATATTAAGGAATAGCAATGGTGCAGTACCTGGGGAGTTCACAGGCAGTAGGTTTCCATCTATACTTGAGATAACCCTTATCAGGTCTGCCGTTTCCCTGACAATCGAATCCGCCTTTGATGAAGGGACAAACAGAATCATTATAAAGAGGGTAGGAATCATCGATTACCCAACTTCCTTCATAGAGATTGCAGCCTCGACGGCCTGAAACAGTGAAAAAAATAGAGAAAGAAAAAAGCAAAAAAGCAACCCAACCAGCAGCCATTGCTACACAACTTTCAGCCAAGAAGAAGATGGATGTGATTTCTGCTAAATACAAGGAATGAGCTTTTTGAGGGAATTTTTGAGAAAGAATTAAGGTCCTGTTGTCTTTATTAGGAAAGAAGCAGCGCGGCCAGTGCCAGTTCAGGACATAAATCTTGGCAGGAAGTTTCGATTTTATTGCATTAATTGCTGCCTTGTTGGAGCAATACGTAAATTTATACTACAATCTATAAGTATTTATTATTTTTTATATATATTTTTCTTGAGCATGTTTAATTTTAATTTATACATATTGATATTTATCATAAAAGAAAATAAAGAACGTGGTTTTCAAATCAACGCCTGCTTCTTATAAAACTGAAATTTCATTCATAAAAAATGAGGAATTAAATGCCTTGGATCCTGTTATCAGTGATTATGGCATGTATTAAGGAACTATGGTTAGCTCAAGAAAGGTAGTCAAGCCATGGTGGGCTAGTTCGAAATATCAAATATTTGGGATCAACTTATGCCTACCGGACTAATTTCCGTCTAAAGCCATATTGAACTGATGTTGGGAACTCCAACTCCTCTACTGATATACTGCACGGCCTAAATTACATGATTAATAATAGTAAAAGACTTGAGTAATGCAAGTAATTAACTAAATTATTGACAAAAAGATTCTTTTTAACCTACATGATTAAGATTTGAACTCTCATTCTCCCTTTTTTCTTTTTTTATTTTTCCATAAAAATTTCAACTAGTTGACCTATCTCATAAAATAATAACAATAATAATAATAAAATACTTCTATGTAAGAGTACATTTTAGGGTGAGACTGGACGGGATTTATTTTAATTAGGAACCTTCTTACTTATTATTGCATAAAAGGGTTACATGAAAGGGTAAAAAGGGTGAATTTGAGGGCCATTAAAACTCTAAAATATAGATTATGAATTTGAGTAATATATTATGTGGGTAAGATGAGTGATATGGGATGACAGAGGATTGTTTGTGAGGCTTAAATTTTTCTAAAAACTAAAAACAAGATTATGAATTTAATTTAAGTTGTATAAATATAAATAAAATAAAAATAAAATAAAATTTTAAAATGTGACAATAACATCATTCCACCCACCGTACATGGTTTAATTATGAGTTGGTTCCCACAAGAACATAGTTAAGACCAATTCATGTCAAACTTGAAACCAAAATTAGTCAATGATCTCAGAATTGCAAACCAACCCATGATCGCCATATACCTGTTCAACAAGAACCCAACACCCAAATTGAGTCAACTAGGTCCATTTCTATGGATTTTGACCAAAGCCTAGTCTGTAGATGCATGACACATGAACTATCTAGATCGTGCCACTCAAACCTTAGTCCAAGGCTCTTTGATCATAAATACCTCACAGCTACTTCCTTATAAAGGTATTCAATCCATTCTCCCTACAATTAATTGAATTGGGAGCTTCTCTTATATATTGTTAATTTAATTATCAAAGTTTCTACCCTAATATCCTACCTTAGGTTTGTCTTGCAAAACACATGGACATGGTCAAAGAAACAACCAGTCACAAGTTAAAGTGTGAGGAACCAGAACAAGAGTCAAGACCAAGCCATAAATCTAGAATCAATTCCAGATTTAGAGAACAAAATTCATTCAAAGAAAAGGCTAGATTTGCACCCTTTTTATATCCATTGCACTTTAGTAGACTAAATAATGCAATTTTGAATGTTTTTAATTCAAAATTATTTGGTATGATGAATTAAAAGTTTGTTTGGTTTGAGGGAATAAGAAGGCAGAAAAGATTTTTTTTTTTTTTTGTCCAATCAAATTAAGAAATCAACCCAACAAATTTAAATGAAACCAAAGGAGAAAAATTAACAAAGCTATATAATCTTCTAGCTATTTTATTTCCTCAGTCATAATTCGATAGAAATCAAATACAATTTACTCCTATAAATCAAGAAATAATAAGATTGTAAAGAATTTCATTCCAAGTATCAGGAAGCCCTGGAAGGCACCAATGGAGGCAATCCACCCCGCCTGTATTTCCACCTGGGTTATACTTTGAAGGATGCCCGTCTTTGCGAAACAGTGACATGTATGTTGTATCAAAAACTTTAACCAAATTGCTAACCGTACTTAATACCTTCTTTTGTACACCCAACTCCGGTGGTATGCCTCCGGGATATACGGTTCCCAGCACCGGTTGTGTCTGTCCTATACATTTATCTGCCTTAGGCTCGTTCCACATGCTGCCGCTGAAAAGTTGAAAATCCAAATTTCAGACCAAAATGGGAGAATATATCGTTGTTTTGTATTAAAGGCATTGTAGTCATTTTTAATTTGAATTGACATTTTTTTTTGGTCAGTCCAAACTTAAAAACAGTATTCTCATGTCACAAAACAAACAATTCTATAAAAGATTGTAGTGAAGTACTTGTAATGAGTTGGAGAAGCTCCTTGGAAAAATACGGTTGTTTTTTGGGGATTAATGTTGGCCTTCACCCATCGTGCCCATGTTGTAAGGGCAGTCTCTAGAGCAACAAAACGATTCATATCCTTTACATACTTGCCTCCAACTTCTATATAATCCCATCTGAAAATTCACAAACACTTCCATTAATTAATTAAGAAGAAGAAATATGGACCCTCCTAAGTCCTAATGATAGAGGCTTAGAGTTGCATACGTCTTGCGGTTCCACCAATGCCATGAATTAAAGACAAGCACATCAATCCCTAGCCATGATTTGCCATCTTGTATGGAGTCGAGTCTCAAAACTTGACCAACTTGTTCTTTCATAAGATCTACCAAATACACGTTTTGATCGCGCATCACCTTAACCTCATACTCCTACAATTTCATTAATAATCACCAAGGATTAAACACGAGAAGACAAGAATTTGATGTTGAAACCAGTTTGAAGTCAAAAGCAAATTTTAAAAAATTTGTGTTTAACCCAACTTTTCAGCTAATAGAGAAACTTTTCGATAATTGAGTCTAACAATATTTAAATCTTAATGAAAGTTACTAAATACCGGTATCTCAAATATAATGATATGTCCTCTTGAAGTCTGTCTGTACGTGGCGTTAGGTACTGCAGAATGAATCATACATATGAAGGATTCATACTGGTCTCGGCTGATAGAATCTCCCACGAACATGATGCTCTTGCCTCGGAACTTTTCCAAGAAATTCAGACCATTAAACCTATAATTAAACAAATTAACATAGTCATATATATTCATATTATTTAAAATCTTGGATGCAAAATAATAATTTTCAATCAGAGAAAAACTAATCAAGCAAACTAATTGATTTCATTGGACTTATTTTTTTCACTATTATTGAAATCGGGTTCCTGTCTATAATGGAGGCACCCTCTATTATGATTTTACTCACTCTAACATATAATAAAATTTAAATTTAAAATTTTCTTATTATTGATTAACACTTTTTTGAATTTATATTATGTCTGATATACACCAAACAATGTGCATAGCTGTACAAATTAACTATTAATTTAGATTATAAATTAAAAAAAATCAATATAATATTAGAGTATCACTCAAAAAAAAAAAACTAATCTTGCACTCAACAAAATTCAAACTTTACCTGGGGAGTTCACAGGCAGTGGGCTTCCATCTGTAATTGAGGTAAGCCTTATCAGGCCTACCAAATTTCTGGCAATTGTAGATATCACTGGCGAACGGACAATTCGTATAAAGAGGGTAAGCATTGTCGACGACCCAACTCCCTTCAAAAAAATTGCAATTTTGTCCTTGCACTAACACCGCAAACAAAGACAGACAAAGAAGAAGATGTGTTGCACCCATGGAAAACGGAATATGAATTTAAATGGTTTAAATTACAAGAGTCAAACGGCCAAGCTAAAGATGGACAAAAGCAGAAGAGAGAATTAAAACTTTCGGTTTTGTTTCTTTGTAATTAACTAGGTTTTATACTCTTGATTTATAATGGAGAAAGGACATCATAATTTTGGTAGGTGTTCAAATTTGTATTATACGTGCACAGATTTTTGTTTCCATGTTTGGAAGAAGGCACATTAATTACGAAATTGCTAAGTTATGTATTTTTAAAAAAAAAATAAAATTGCCATTAAGCCCATAGCTGGCTAATATTTTACACAAATTATTTGCTTTTCACGGGATTGAACCATCTAATTAGTATTAATTGCATCCTCGAATTCTTTTTGAAATGTTTACACTTATTATTATTATTTTTTTGAACATTAGAGGATTGAATACTTGGTATCATAGAGTTTGTAATCTTTTAACTTTAATTTTTAACCACGATTTTTAAATTAATAAATACCAACTCGATCAAACTTTTATTATTATGTCTACACTTACACTACTAGAAAATTTTTATTATTATGTCTAATAATTATTAGAATTGTGTGCATAACTCCTTCAAATAATTATTAATAGAAAAGAAAAGAAGAAGAAAAAAACCTTGTTGAAATATGTTCATAGTTGTATTGGAAAAGAAGATGGAGAGTTAAACTATATGCATGTTTTGGCAAGAGAGAGAGAAAGAGAGAGGGAGAGGGAGAGGGAGAGGGAGAGGGAGAGGGGATCATCTTGCATACACAAGTCTTATATAAAAATCAAAGTCTTTTATAGTTCATTTTTCATTATTAATGACAAAGATTAACATCATTTTTTAGGTAAAAAGACAATTAACTTTAAAGAAAAAAAAAGGATAAAAAGTGAATAAATTTTAATTTTTC
>BPVZ01000120.1:427164-439890 GCA_020521535.1 Rubroshorea leprosula
AATAAATGCTATTCTCATGTATATACACATAAACCTTAATGCATATCAATCCCAACTTCTAAAAAATTGAAATTCTAACTTACAATTAGAAACTAAAATTCTAAATAGTTGGGGTTGAGAGTTTCTTATTGCCTTTTGGATTGAGACACTTTCAATATTGAAGAACTCATGCAAATTTGAAGAGGGGCGTGAGTGGTGGCATGAACAGGGGTATGAACAGTGGCGTGAATAGGGGCATGAACAGTTGTGTAAACAGTAGATTCTACAGGAGCCTTTGCAGAAACTTTTGGTTTTTTCCTTGGGATTGAGAGGATTCTTCTACTTTTCTGTCCAAGCTAATGAACAATAGAAAAAAGAGCACAAAAATGAAAATACATAGAAATGAAAAGACTTAGTACCACATCAAAGAAATATAATAAAAAAATGAATTAATTTGTAACAAGATTAAAATCTTACATCTAAAATACACAATCCAGTCTCTATGTTGAAATAGGCTCCATATCCTTCAAATGTGGTCATTTTCTTACGACTTTCATTCACCTAAAATTAAATTATCGATATTAAAGTAGCAATATAAATATAAAAAATGAAAACTTATGTTATGATGAACATAATTTAAAATGAGAAATCACCTTTTTGGTGGTTTGGATGACTTTCCCCTTGTTGCCATGAACAGCTTTCCCCTTACCATGCACATGCACTTGATGACCATGACTTGTACCTTCATTGACTTCAATATTAATTGTGCCACTCACAAATTCAACAACTAGTTCTTTAATGATGGGTTTTGCCTTTCTTTTGTGTTGACATTTTCGTCTGAACTCTTGTGGTAGCTCAGGTGGACACTGGACAGAATTGTTGGCATCATTTTTCCTTCCTTTTTTGGCTTGTTGAATTCCCATTAAATTTGAACTGAGATTACCAGTTTGATCTTGCACATCAGTAGCAAGTAGCTGATTTTCTGGTTGATCATCAACAACAAGTAGTTGATTTTCTGCATGAAGTTGCGGTTGACCATCAGCAACAAGTAGTTCCTTTTATGGTTGCATTTCCAGTTGAACACCTCCAGCAACTTGTTGATTTTTCGGTTGAAGTTGCATTTCTACAACTCCAGCAACTCTTGCATCTCCAATAGGCATCTCAATTTTTATGGAATTGTTATTCACAACATTTGCTTGAGTGGAGGATGACTCTTCAGCCTGTTCTTGAAATGAAAAAACTCAACTTTAGTTATCTAAAACTGTTAGGAAACAAATAATCTTAAGCAAATTTATATTATCTAAATGAGATTACACTTACATTTTTTGGCTTTTTGGATGGACAAGTTATGGAATTGTGGCCTTGTTTGAAGCATACTCGACAGGTCATGATCCTACCCTTTCTACTAATGTTAGATCCATTAGAAATTTCCCAATCTTCTAAATGCCTTTTCTTTTTAGGTCTGCCCGTCGTCTTCCTTTCCACTGGTGGATCAAGTGGAGGCATGCCGGTTTCTTCCCATCTTTCCATGCCATCTAGAGGAATTATGCAATGCTTGTATGTGTTAATGTATGCTTGTCTTCTGTAGCAAGGGTGCACATAGTCTTCAAAGTTTTCCTCTCTATGTTGGATGGCAAGCATGGCATGTCTACAAGGAATGCCATTGAGTTGCCATACCCTACAAGTGCATGTATGGTCACGAACATTAACCACAAACGAGTCATTTCTTTCTTTCATCTCATATTCCACAAGGGCTCTAGATAACATATAGCACCTAGACATTGTAGCCCTATGCTCCTCAATCTTCTCCCAAATTTTTGGACCAACTTCTCCAACAAAACTTTTGTCTACATAGGCCTGTTTTGCTATGATTCTTTTTGAGCACTTCCACCTTAAGTCCTCTAGCAAAGACATAGCAGCCTTTTGCCTTGCCTCAAGAATAAATCCATTGAAGGTCTCACTCATATTATTATCAACAGCATCACATTTGCAATGAGTATCAAGGAATGCCTTGCACCAGTACTTTGGATCATATTGCATGAGGTACTCTTTTGTTGCAGGGTTCAACTTATTAATATCTTCCATATTTCTCCTGAATTCTGCAACAGTAAATGATTTAGCAGTTATCCAGAACCACTTTTGTAACTGCTTACCCTTGTACTGCTTCCTAAAATTTGCATATATATGCCTAGTCTCCTATGTGTAGCTCTAGGGAATAAGCTTTGGATTGCATTAATTAGACCCTATTTACAAATTAAAAAACAAGAAATAAATTTTCTGTGGAACAAAAAATTATAGAAAAAATAAAATTGATGGAAAAACAAAATAGACTCACATACTTTTTGCTGATCAGACAAAAATGTGAAGTTTTCTCCATCACCTATCATCAAGTCAGCCCCCAAAAGTTCTAGGAACCATGTCCAACTATCTGTTCTTTCACATTCTACTATAGCCCAAGCTACTGGATACATTTGGTTATTTGGATCTCTAGCTACTACTGATAGCAATTGTCCCTTGGTTGGACCTTTGAGGAAAGCTCCATCAAGACCAATAATAGGTCTGCACCCAGTTAAAAAACCTTCTCTCAAAGCAGCAAAACATACATAAAACCTTATGAAAACAAGATTCAAATTAGGTGTAGGCCTTTCCGCATAAATCTTAACTGTGCTTGTTGGATTTCTTGTCAATATTTCTTACTATATTCCTTCTTGCAATCACCTTGAAACTCCTTAATAATGAGCAGCTTTGTTCTCCGAGCTTGACTAATAGTAATCTTAAGATGCAGTTCTTCATGCATACCTTGTTGGATATTGGGATGAGAAAGAGTCAATGCAAAATAACTCCTGGTTTTAATAAAATGCCTAGCCACTGTTGTAGCTTTAACTCTCTTGTTTCTCCAACTAAAACTGCAAGTATGCTCGTCCTTATATGCTTTTATCATCCAACTCCTCGTTCTAGAATCTATTGACAATAAAAGAGTCCAATCACACCTTTTATCCACACATGCAACCTGAACCCTCCTTCTATCATTTTTTATCAAAACAGTTTCTCTTCTTGTGTAAATTGATACTGCAAGAATAGCATCCTTAAATTGTCGGGTGCTTGCAAAAATCATACCAATTTCAAATTCTAGAATGAGGAAACTGTCATCAAAGATCTTGTGTTGTGACCTCCTCCTTCTAGCTTCAGCAGCCTCACTATCATTGCTGGTAGTGACAAAGCTAACATTGTCATCTAAATCAATGGAATCACTATGTCCTTCAACAACATCTTGTGTTGGGTCAAATAACAACAATGCTGTTTCTTCTTCCCCTTCAAACCTACCACCAAATTGAGACCTTAACAGCCTATTTTGTTTCCTTGCCTTTGCCATTCTTCATCCTCGTTATCAGTTAGCCAAGGAACATCTATGAACTCATCACCACTAAGTTCTGCCTCTTGCACTGTTCGGCTTAAGCTTGCACTGTTCGGCTTAAGCTTGCTGTTGCAGTATTGGTTTGTTCTCTTACAGTAGTAATGGCTTGTTCTCCTGATATGAGGCTATCTTGAGTGAGACAACCAAAGACTTCTTCATCATTTAAAAAAGGCTCTGATCTATGCAAATTTACAACATAATCTCCCACCACCTCAGAAGCCCCCACAACAACATTTACTGAAGATGCCCCACTACCACTATGGGGCCCAGATTTGCCTAATTGTTTTAATACCTCTACCTCATGTTTCACATAGACATCCATATATCCATGTTCAAAAACTAGTTGGAACATGTCATTAACTGATTCATTAGACACTATTAAAACAAGTCCATTTTCAAGTTTCTTCCTTGGGTGCTTATACCAAACAAAATCACTCATTCCATCAATGTCAATATTTAAGCCTTGTAGTTTAGCTCTAAATCCAGCAACATCTATGTTACCATAGTCAAACCACATACTCTAAAAGGTACCTCCAACATACCTCAAATATGGATCTTTAACAAATTTGCCCCTGATGTGTAGAGACATTCCTACTTGCATGGTTCCCATTACAAAAAATGCCTAAAGAATCAACACAAATTATCAGAAAATAACAAAAGAATTCATTCAAAATGCATTGTAATCTAATAAACTAATGGTTACCATTGACAATTGAATCAACTAACCCCAATTAAAAACCTAAACTAAGATTATTTTACTAATCTCCACAAATCCTTCATTAAATTAATTAACCACAAACATAAAAAATTCCATTTTTATTGTATACCTCTGAAGCCGTTCTCTGCTTTGCTGCTGTTGATCTAACCTTTTCGTCCCTTTTCCTTTTCCTTGTGCAGAGATTCTAAAACTCAAATCTCAAGTGACTGTAAAAGTTAAAAATTGTACTAAAGATATAGAAACTTGAGAATTTTTGGAGGCAAAATAAATAGAAAATGGGGTTGAGTTCCTGCCCACATGCAGGATCCACGTTGGGGAGGTAGCGAGAAGTCTTGGCAAAGGCAAAAAAAATTTGTGAGAGATGAGGTGGGGCCCACAAGACAAGGTGGCAAAAAAAATAAAAATAAAAAAGGGCCTAACCAAGTGTGACCGTTTGCACTTAACGGTCAATAAACAAGACCGTTAGCTTAATTGGACGAAGGGACGACAAGTGCATGCTTTTGCATTGTAGAGGGATGACAAGTAGAGTTAATTGATAGTAGAGGGACGACATGAAGCCAATCCATAGTAGAAGGTTTAGAATGAACTATTTTGGATAGTAGAGGGACGATAGATGGCCTTAACCCCTTTCTCATTAGACGGGGATACCGATTGTCGTGGCACAGTAGACTTTCATTTTTAACAGGATAGAACATTTCCTAATTTTAAAATTAGTCAATTTAAAATTATGCAGCATTGTAGAGTATAGTAGACTTTCATTCTTAATAAGATAGAATTTGCTATAATTTTAAAATTAGTCAACTTAAAATCAGGCAGCCTTACATGGTAGATTTTTTTTTTTTTTGGATAAAATATAGAGATTTTATTAAATTAAAAAAAAAATTTTGATCTTGGTTGTATAATAAGAAGCAACCATCTCTTATCCCTTATCCTATCCCATCTACATGTCATGCGACTTGAAGTCATTACCTCTTACTTTTAGCGGAATGAGATAACTACTTAATTACTTAAGTAGTTGGCTATTAAATTAAAAATTAAAGAGATTACAACTAAATCTCCATATTAGGTACTATAACCTAAAGGTAGAAGCACTAACTATATCACTAATTAATGACTTGTTGATTTGAGTGAAAGGAGGTTAGTTCTCATTAAACAATGTTTCGAGTTCAAGTCTTATAAATGGAGAAATAAGCGTTGAGATAGCTTTCCTTTTATAGGCTTTGACGCAATTCAATTCTAAATTAGTTGATATCGAATGTGATTACCAGGTATTAGATGATTAATACCAAAAGAAACTAACTATAAGACTAATAAGACATTTAAATTATACTTATAATAAACATAAATAATTAAATAAAAAGAATCATATGAAATTAAAAATTATAGGCACAATCACTATATGACCTTAAATAAAGCTACTGTTACAGAAAAGGAAGTCACCTTACGCATCATAACTATTAAACATCTTCACCGATTACGTCAATTTCAAGGGGAGAGCAAGAATAATTCGGCATTGATAGTCCCCTTCCCGTTAAATGCCATTCCATCATATTACAGCTATCAACCGGTAGGTGGCTGACTTTAGAATAACTCTTAGTAGAAAAATGCATGTCAGCGGGTCCTGTCCAATTATTGCCACGAAAAGGAATGTTATTCACACGAAATGAGAGACGCTTTCTCTAACAAACGGACAAGACAACCGGTAGTTTTTGTTTTTGTTTTTTTGTTTTTTTATTCTTTTTCAGGCTGTTGGTTCTTTGTAGCCGGCGAAAACGTCAAAGGTTAGTCTGACTTCTCTTTAGGGCACACAACAGGTAATGCTTGTGCTGCTGACATTTTGTTATTTCTCCCATGGAGTATACTGTAGAGTCTGTTCCAAATTGGCTACTTTTATCCCAATGATATTCTCCCAACATGCCGAGTGGATGTTTTTAAACATCACCTTGCCTTCGTAAGTCATCGCCTTGAAACCAACAAAAATCAACGAATCAACCACTCTTATGCATGTATATAGGAAATAGAATCATTTAAATGCAACTATATCAAACAAAATAAATTTATGATTTAGTTACTTTGAACCAAACCAAACTTCCAAGAAAAAACACAAAAAATGTCAAATAGATTCTTGTTGGGAATCAAACACAAAAATTTTAAGTATATTGTTTACAGTTTCTTTCTTTTTCACGACGTGGTCTACAGTTTTTACCTTATCTACAGTCCTACAGCAATATACTAAACTATATTAAAAATGGTTCCACAATTTAAACCTCAATCATGCTTTAACTGCATATGTTCTAAAGATTAACAAGTCTAAAATCCAAAAATGTAAAAATCCCAATAAAGATGTTTTCAGGGCCAAAATCGAGATGATTTACAGAGCTTTCCATTTTTCAATCTCTGTTCTGCCAATAACCAGAGCTCAAATTGACAGGATAAAAGTCAGTTGCAGATGAAGGGGGGACTAGTGGCAAAGATTCTATGGACATACTCTCTGTTTGGCTCTGTTGACTACTTTCTACTTCAAGAGTCTGACCGAACTTGCTCATCGATTTGAAATCCAAGTCATCAACAGCATTCTTTCCTTCAAGCATGCTCACCACAGAAGACATAATAGGCCTAGCAGCTGGAGCAGGGTTAGTGCATAGCAGTGCCACATTTATCATTTTCATTACTTCCATTTTGTTGTAGTCAAATCCCAGTCTTGGGTCAACTAATTCTAACAAATTGTTTTTCTCCTTCAAAAGAAGAGCCTGCAAACAGGAAAAATATAGCTTTCATGAGGTTCAAGTCTTAACAAAATGAATATTGCAATGAAGAAAGAGTGAGGATTTTGGTACCCAATCACTAAGATAAAATCTACTTTCTTTTGTTTTGCAAATTGTGTTGCTTCTTCCACTAACAATTTCCAAGACTACGATTCCAAAACTATAAACATCTGCTTTGTCAGTTAAGTAACCCCGTGTTGCATATTCAGGAGCCATGTAGCCCCTACAAATTTAGGCATACATAAAATGTATTTTCTGTTACATGCATTCAAATAATGAAATTATCATGGAAAATGTAAAAGAACTATCATCAATTATATTCAGCCACTAGAAGCAGTGATACTTACATAGTTCCAGCAATGCGAGTACTAATATGGGTATTATCCTCTTCACTAAGCTTGGCCAGACCAAAGTCAGATATTTTAGGATTTAGATCCTTATCAAGCAATACATTGGTAGCCTTGATATCACGGTGCACGATCTTCAACCTTGATTCTTCATGGAGATAAACTAAACCTCTTGCTATACCAATGCATATCTTTTGTCTTATTGGCCAATCTAATTTCAATTGACATTCTTTTAGGCCTAAGAAATACCAAGTAAAGAAAAGGTTAATATGCCTATATTTTCATCCATTGAATTCTTTCAAACTACAAAGTGCATTGAGAAACCTACCAAACAATGCACGAGCAAGGCTGTTGTTCTCCATGTACTCATATATTAACAAGAGTTGATTTCCTTCAATACAACACCCATATAGCTTTACCAGATGAGGATGTTGAAGGGCAGAAATCATGCCAATTTCATTAACAAATTCACGATTTCCTTGCTTTGATTTGGCTGATAGTTGCTTAACAGCGATAACCTTACCATCTGTCAAATGGCCCTGCAGTTGAGAAATCCTATGAGCTTACAAACAAGTTTTTTGTAGGATTAAAAAAAAAAAAATTTTGTAATAGATGATACCTTGTAAACAGGACCAAAACCACCTTCTCCAATCTTATTAGCAGGATCAAAGTTGTTGGTGGCGACTTTAATCTGCCTTAAACTAAAAGAAACTGTCTGCAAGTTCATACCTTTCAGATCTGTAGAGGACGAGCAAGATAACAGAATCATTTAGAAGGTGACTTCTAAACTCTCTTGATTCCAAATATTTAGAATTAAGTTTTAATGGGAATTTATCGTGTCTACATTTCATCCAAAAGTAAAGAGGAAAGACAATAATTTTCTAAGAAAATTCTGCATTACCAACTGCATTTCAAGAAGTACAAATGAAGCCAGTATCATAATTCAAGCTAGTACCTTGTTCTAATGTGTTTTTCTGTCTTAAGTAGCATTTCCACCAAAGGACACCTGTGATTAAAAGGACAACAAAAGCAACTCCCACCAAAATTCCAACCACCATGCCCACCACAGATACACCAGTACTGTCCCCATTTTCCAAAGGAGGCGTAAAATCTGAAGAGGTACAACTTAGTCACACTGAATTTTAAAGTAAGAAAACATGCAGCACAATTTGATTCCTTGGTTTATTGAATGCATGACGTAAACATGAAAAAGGCAGGCTTGTACGTGAATTGAACAAAATGGATACAAGAAGGAATTAGAAATATTATACAACTTGCCAGGAATGATGGATATAGCTGATATAAGAGGACCGTAAACTCCTTTAGAAGGAATGGTCGTTGTTCCCTTTGCAGCCCAATATAAACGAATCTCCAAGGTACCATCAGTCACAAGTGCAGGAAAACTTTTTAAGATAGCCTTAGCAACCCCACCAGCTTCATCTGCTATGTTGAAATCCTTCTGCACCAGCTTGCCCTGCAATTATGTATTCAAACTACTAAACATTCCATGCAGGCATATGTTGATTTTTCCTTTTTTCTAGATCCAACCAAACATTAAAATGTAAAAGGTTCTGGAGTCAAGACCAATCATAGCTACCTGAATGTAAATATTGAATATGCGCCTCCCCAAGTTGCTATATGTTTTACCATGACCAAACATTATTTCTGCAAAATGGAGATTTACCGTGTAGTTCCCATCACCCAAACAAAATCCATAATAAGTCAAAGAGATGGCTGAAAGGCGTGCATTCATGTACAATTGTGAATCTTTCATGGAGAGATTAGATTTGAATGTGTGGATAAAGCTGTCTGTACTGTGGTTATCATCCAAGAAGTGACCAGTGCTGCTGAATGCCCAATTGTCACCACCTTCAAAAAATCTTGAAGGTCCTGCTGGATCTGTATCATCTTCATATGTGGTATTGCCAACAGTTACTTCACTTCCTCCACAATTAATATGGAGATCATACCTTTCTGGAACATAAAGTAAACAACTCATGAACTTTTGAAGAAAAATAAAAAGAAATTAAAATTTTCACAGGTAATTGGCTAAGTACTGTCAAACTTTGCAGGTTTAAGCTTTTGAAGAAAGATTGAGGAACTTTAGAGGGAAAGGAAGAGTGTTGCAAGGTATGCAATATATGTGCAACGATACTAAAATAGTATCAATTGAATCTTTTATCATAAAACGTGATGAGAACAGCCCTTTTAATCATGCTCACACGGAAAGATTGTCACAATGCTATTTATTCTAGAAAAATTATCTACTTTTTCAGAACTTATACAGAAAGGAAAAAAAAATACTTGAACTGTGGATGTTGAAATTAACAGGCATTTTCATGAAAATATATGCTATTGAATGCATAATCCTTTGCTTCCCCACTCTAAAAATCCCTTGACGTTGAAATGAGAAGCAAAATTCAAGAGCTATATGATCAAAGCCTAACATTAGGTATGAAAACATATTATTCAAGCTTACATTAAAAAAAAAAAAATTGGGTAGAAGATAAATTATTCAAACTTACTTTTTTGACATTTAGAGCTTCTCAAGCATGAAACAATCCCTCTGATATTGAATACAAGGTCCAGAAAATGTCAGCATCATGACAACAAAATGAATTTGTTGCAATATAGGGAAATCTTTAGATGACATGTTTTGGAGAAGAGAGTTAAAAACTTACGACTTGTTGGTCCCTGAAGAACTCGCAAACAAATTCCTGTGACAAAACAGGACCAACAAGTAAAAGATCAAATAGCATAACGAAGACTTTCTGGTGCAACAGCTAAGCATAATAAGTTCTATTGACAAATAAACAAACTTAGATGTAAGATAATTACACTTTTTGTTCCTGACAACTTAATGCCCCATGGGTTGTAAAATTGTTATATGAAAGATCACTGAAAAAAATAAATAGCAAACTGGTCATTGATAATTCATCAGTTCCTGACAAGTTTTTTTAAACTATACTTGAATAAATGGTTTGATTTGGCAAAATGCATATAGTCTTGTTAAGATCATATGTGTTCAATTCAACTTGTATAGCAAAAAAGAGTAAGTTGATACCCATTCATAGAAAAAGAAATATCATACAGGTTACTTTAAGTGTGTAACAAGGCACTATGCACGGATATTTCAGTATCTAACTTCTTGACAGAAAACAAAAGGATATCAACATACTTCCTTAGAACAAATGGAAACTCATTAAAATATCATAAAGAGATTCTTACATGCTATTTTCACTTCGCAGGATCCAAAGAGGAATGCTCCCAGTGAGCAAGTTTCCAGTAAAATAACTAAGAAGAGAAACAAATGACATAATTACATGTTTGATATAAAAATTCATCAAGAAGATAGAAAATTTACCATAATCTAATTAAAAATAATGAAAAAAATGAATTGAAATTTATGAATAAGAAAGAAAGTAAGTTTTAATCACTTAGATAATGTGCTTACATGTAATCAACCTTCACAAGATTAGAATAGTCGCTAGGAATTACTCCACTAAGTCTGTTAAAGCTAAGATCTCTGCAAGAAAAATACATAGCAAGGAGATGAAATTAATAGTTCCATGTACCTAGAAAGATATAGGAAACCAATTATGCACTTACAAAGTCTGCAAGGATGTCATTTGCTTCAGATAATCAGGAAGCTCTCCAACAATATTGCAACTCCTTAGTATCCTGTAATTAACACACCACAAGAATCTACTTATCATTTATGTTGCAGAAAGGCTATTCCCTTAGTTAATTAAAGTGCACTTTACTGTAAAATTATACTCACAATGTCTTCATCTTTGATATATTGATACTATTAAGTGGTGGAAACTTTTCTTGATCATTTCCATTTAAATCACTAATTCTCCTGTATATTGACAATGTTCAGCAAAGAGTAAACAAAACAAAACAAGCACAATATCCCAATTTGCAGAAGTAAAATATTTAAAATCTAGAGTCCATACTTACAAGTCAGTTAGCTTCGCTAAAGCACTTATGCTAGGAATTGGCCCCATTAAGCCACTTGCCTGAATTGCTCTGGCATTATCAAATGTTTAATTTAGCTAATAGAAATGAAGAAACACCAATTCAAATGACTTGATTATAAGCCCAAATGGTTATCCTAAATGACAATGATTAAAACACTCACAACTTTGTAAGATTTGTCCAGTTCTGGATGAAACTAGGTATCCTTCCTGTGAATTGGTTGTCACCAATCCGACTACATCATTTCAAAAATAGTCAAAATGATCACAAACTACATGATTCTACAAACTAAACGTTGATAATTAACAGAAAATCAGAAGCTTACAAGTCCTGCAAAGAGGTTAGCCTAGCAAATTCTGGTGGCAATTCTCCAGTAAAGTAGTTGGAAGTAAGATGACTGTAATATTAGCAACAACAATGTCATCAATGCAATTACATATGAACAGATAGATACCACAAGCACAAGAGAACAAACTAACAGTCTTACAGCTTCTCAAGGTAGGTTAGGTTCCCAAGCTCTGAAGGCAAAGGTCCTGATAGCTGATTAAACTCCACAATGCTACACATTTTTTTCATATACAAGAAATATGGATCCATCAAATTTAAATATCCATGAACAAATCAAAATAACAACAAAAATTCACTAAACAAAAACTCACAATTTCCGAAGAGTGCTTATGTTCCCTATTTCTTTAGGAATCGAACCCGTTAAGCGATTTCCAACTAGGGAACTGCAACATTAACGATAATATATATACAAATGAGCATATAGTAGAATATAAAAAATACAGTTTTTTTTTTTTATATGACATGGTTAAAAATGTTAGATTGATCAAAATGAATAGAATAATTAAATCCAAACTATTGTTTTTCAAAATATTAACTATATTGGAAACTAAATATATAAAAATCATTATTTCAACATATATATGGAGCTATGATCCCCATACACACACGAACTCTTACAACGTTTACGCAAAATCATATATCATATTTATGTATATTATCCAGTTATTACAACATCATGCAGAATTAGCAAGCGTGTGAGGAAGCTTACATTTTGACAAGTTGCATGGAACCCCATTCTGTAGGGATAGTGCCACTGAGGTAGTTGAGAGACAGGTCACTGTAAAATGAACAGATAAATTAGAAAAAGTAGAAAAAGGAAATGAAAAAAAAGGGTAATTAATGGAGAAGATTAGGTGCAAATTGAAATTGATTATGAAAATATTTGGGAGAAGGACTTACATAGTTTGAAGATAAGGGAGCCTGACAAACTCTGGTGGGAGAGTGCCTGTGAGACTCTGTTCCTTCAGCACTCTGTTTCAACACCGTAAAAACGAAAATGGCTTAACTTTCAGAAAACCAAATGTATTGGAATTCGGCCAGTTTTTTATTATGTTAAATTTTGCTTCTGGATACAGGCATGAAGCTCACTAGAACAACGGTTCGGTCTTCTAGTTCTAGGCCCAGGCCTGTGTGATTGAGCCGACTTGTTTTACCCAAATCACAAAAAATGCA
>BPVZ01000120.1:476543-488662 GCA_020521535.1 Rubroshorea leprosula
ACATTAGCAGTATTTGATACCTTGTAAACAGGACCAAAACCACCTTCTCCGATCTTATTAGCAGGATCAAAGTTGTTAGTGGCTGCTTTAATCTGCCTCAAACTAAAAGAACCTGTTTGCAAGCCCAAACCTTTTAGATCTGCAGAAGATGAGCAAGACAATACGATTATCATTTATACGGTGACTGCTAAACTCTCTTGATGCCAAGTATATTGAATTAAATTTAAATGAGCATTTATCATGTCAGCATGTTATTTAAAAGGAAAGAGGAATGAGAGGATTTCTTTCTTTTCTTTTCTTTTCTTTTCTATTTTTTTTTTTTTTTGAATAGCGAAAAGAAGAATGATGGTATTTTCTAAGAAAATTCTACACTACCAAATTCATTTCCAGAAGTTTTGAGAAAGCCAGTATTGTAATCAAATACTAATTTCCCTTTAGTACCTTGTTCCAGTGTGTTTTTCTGTCTTAAGCAGCATTTCCACCAACGAATACCAGAGATCAAAAGGATAACAAATGATGCTCCGACCAGAATTCCAACCACCATGCCCCAATTTTCGAAAGGAGCTGTAAAATCTGCAGATTGTACTACTTAATCGCATTGAATCTTTATATAAAAACATGCAGCACAATTAGATTGCTAGGTCTAATGTAATGCCAATATGGTAGGCTATTTAACAAGTTATGTGTCAGTAAGAAAAAAATTAGATACAAGTAACAAGAAGGAATTTGCAGTATTACACAACTTACTAGGATTAACAGATATAGCTGATATAAGAGGACCATAAACAGATAAACTCCTTTAACAAGAATATCTGTTGTTCCTTTTCCAGCCCAATATAGACGAATCTCCAAGGTACCTTTGGTCACAGCAGCAGAAAAGTTTCTTATAATAGCCCTGCCAACCCCACCTGCTTCATCCACAATGTTGAAATCCTTCTGCAACAGCTTGCCCTGCAATTATGAATTTCATCTACTGAACATTCCATTCAGGCCTACATTGTTTTTCCTTATTTTCTAGATTCAATCAAACATAGAAATGTAAAAGCTTCTGGAATCAAAACCAGTCTTAGCTACCTGAATGTAAATATCAAATATGCGCCTCCCCAAGCTTTTATATGTCTTATCATCAGTGAACATTATTTCCGCAAAATGAAGATTTACTGTGTAGTTCCCATTTCCCATACAAAACGAAAAATAAGTCAAAGAGATGGGCGAAAGGCGTGCACTCATGTACAGTTGTGAATCTTTCCTAGAGAGTTTAGAATCGCTTATGAATGTAAAGCGGTCTGCATTTTTTTTATAACACAAGAAGTGATCAGAGCTACTGAGTGCCCAATCACCACTATGTACAATCAATCTTGAAGGTACATGTTGATCTGAATCATCTTCATATCCGGTTTTGTTTACAATTACTTTTTCTCCACCACAATTGATATGGAGATAATACCTTTCTGGAACACAAAGCAAACTGCTCACGGACTATTGAATAAGAATAAAATTTCATTTTAAAGCTTCGCAAGTACTTGGCTAAGTACTTCCAAACCTTATAGGTTTGAATTTTTTAAGAAAGATGGAACACAAAATGAACAGCTTACAAACTATTGAATAAGAATAAAATTTCTTCATAAAGTTTCGCAAGTACTTCACTAAGTACTTCCAAACTTTATAAGTTTGAATTTTTTAAGAAAGATTGAGCAAATTGAGAAACTTTATAGGTATGCAATGTATGTGTGTGAAATTGGATATGTGAATTTCAACACAAGGTTTGCATCTAACTTAAGACCAATTTTGACAATATGTGAAGCAACCCTCTTCGTATTTAAACCACATGTATCTTTGTCATATTCTGAACATCGAATTTTCCCACTCAAACAATGTGAAACCATACTACAATACTGTTAATCAAATCTTTTATCATAAAGCCAAGTGAGAACAACCCTCTTAATTAATTATGTTTCTAGAAACCTTTTCTTTTACTTAGATTCCCACAAAAAGATTGCATTTTTCAAGTTATTGTAACTTAAACACAATGCTATTTATTCTAGAAAAATTTTCTACTTTATCACAACCTACAAAGAAAGAAACAGAAATACTAAAACCATGAATCTTGAAGTTAACAGACATATTGATGAAAATACATGGTATTGGGAGCATAACCCTTTGCCTCCCCACTCTCACAGTCCCTCGATGTTAAAATGAGAAACAAAATCCAAGAGCTATGATTAAAACCAAGAATTTAGATTTGAAGATGTATATTCTTTTCTTCCTCTTTTTTTTTTTTTTTTTTTGGATAACATTGGTAGAAGATATGTTATTTGAACTTACTTTTTTCACATTTAGAGCTTCTCAAGCATGAAACAATCCCTCTGATGTATAATACAAGATCCAAAAAATGTTAGTATTATGACACCAAATGGGTATGTTTCAGCATAATGAAATCTTCATAAGAAATGTTCTGGAGAAGGAAGGTAAAACTTACAGCTCGTTGCTCCTTGGATAGCTTGCAAACAAATTCCTGTGGGAAAACAGGACCAAGTGGAAAAGATCATCTAGCATAAAAATGACTCATTTTACAATACTAAGCTAAAATGAGCCTAGTCGCAGTCCACCATGGCCTAACAACTTTTTGGGGTAAAGTCACAATAGTACTTTTTCCAATATGGGGTTGAAGTGTCACATAAGCATACTAACTTCTATCTACTAAGAATTAGCAAGCTCAGATGTAAGATTCTTACACTCCCGTTTGCAGACAACTTGGTGCCGGTGGGGTAAAATTGTTATATGAAAGATCGCTGAAGAAGGATATAAATAGAAGACTGGTTAGTGATAATTCATCAATTCCTGTCAAATTTCTCCAAACTATACTTGAATATATAGTTTGATTTGGTTAAATACGTATCTCGTTGATATAGTCTGATTTGGCTTAACGTATAAATAGGTGGTGTTAATTGTGAAGTGTGCATAGAAAAAGTGAGTGATGTTGTGCAAAGAACAGAAAAAATAAAGTGAGAATGTGAAAAAGGTGTAAAAGTTTCTATGTGTAACAAGGCACTAGGCACGAATATTTCAGTATCTAACTCTTTAACAGAAAACAAGTTGTTGTCAACAAATTTCCTTAGAATAAAAGGAAATTCAATAAAATATTAGAAATAGATAGATTCTTACATGTTGTTGCCGTTTTGCAGTATCCAATCAGGAATGATCCCAATGAGCAAGTTTCTAGTCAAACAACTAAAATAAGAAAAAAAATGATATAATTACATTTTTAACATAAAGAATTCCTCAGGAAGATAGAAAATTTACCACAATCTAATAAAAAAGAATGAAACAAAAGAGGTGAAATTTATGGAACAAAAAGGGAGTTAATTTTAATCACTTAGAGATGACATGCTTACATGTAATCAACAGCCACAAGATTAGAAAAGCTTTTTGGAATTGCCCCACTGAGTTTGTTAAAGCTAAGATCTCTGCAAGAAAAGCAGATAGTAAAGAGATTAAATTAATAGTTCCATTGTACCTAGATAGACATAAGGAAACCAATTCTGCGCTCACAAAGCCGTCAAAGATGTCATTTCCCCCAAATATTTAGGTAGCTCATCAACAATATTGCAACTCCTCAATGTCCTGTAATTAACACAAAGGAATTTATTTATCATTTATGTTGCATAAAAGCCATTGGCTTAGATAATGAGAAGTGCGTCATAGTAGAATTAACTATACTCACAGTGTATTCAACTCTATACCAATGAGTGGAGGAAATTTTCCTTGATCAGTTCCATTTAAATCACTAATTCTCCTGTATATTGATAATATTCAACTGAGATTAAATGAAACAACACAATCTGTCAATCACAATATTCCAATTTGTAGAATTGAAATAAGAAGTCCATACTTACAAGTCCTTTAGCTTTGCTAATGCACTTATATTAGAAGGAATTGGTCCCATCAAGCCACTTGCTTGAATTACTCTGACAGTAGCAAATGTTTAATTTTGGTAAGAGAAATTAAGAAACACCAATTCAAATGACATAATTATAAGTCCAAATGGTTATCCTAAATGATAATGATTAAAACAGTCACAACTTTTCAAGATTTGTCCAGTTCTGGATGAAATCAGGTATCCTTCCTGTGAATCAGTTGTCACTAATTCGACTGTATTGTTTCAAAAATAGTCAAAACAATCACAAACTACACAATTCTACAAACTAAACCTTGAATTAACAGAAAATCAGAAGCTTACAAGTCCTTCAAAGAGGTTAGCTTAGCTTTGCAAATGACGCTGGCAATTCTCCAGTAAAGTTGTTGGAGGAAAGAAAATTACAATATTAGCAACAACAATGTCAACAACGCAATTCCATATGAACAAATAGAAACAACAAATTAACGCAAGAAAACAAACTAACAATCTTATTAAACTCTGATAGGTTATTATTAAACTCTGATAGCTTATTATTAAACTCTGATAGCTTATTATTAAACTCTGGATGCTTGCTAGGTTCCCAAGCTCTGGAGGCAAAGTTCCTGATAGCTTATTAAACTCCACAGTACTAGACATTTTTTTATAGATTTAAAATATCAATCAATTAAATTTAAATATCCATGAACAAATTATTTAAACAAAAAAAATTCACTGGACAAAAACACACAAAGTCTTAAGAGTCCTTAAGTTCCCTGTCTGCTTTGGGATGGAACCCGTTAAATGATTTCCAAGAAGAGAACTGCAACATTGACATTCAATATATATATATAAAAGCAAACGAGCATAAAGTGATTAAGGCAGCCATGAACACACAAAATATGGTAGATAAATTTGAAAATTATATATATAGTTGATACAACATCATGCAGAATGCTTGTGATGTGAGGGAGCTTACATGGACTCAATTTGTTGCATGGAACTCCATTCTGGAGGGATTGGACCACTAAGGTAGTTGCGAGTAAGGTTACTGTAACAAGGGTTGAAAATAGAACTTTTTTTCTTATCAGGAGTGAAATGGTAGAAAGAAACGTGCTAGTTTGAAGTGGGTTGAGAATAGATGAATTAGAAAACTAAAAAAAATTCATAAAAAAATGAAAACTAAAAAGAAAAGGAAAGAAAGGAGATATAAAATTGATAATCATGGCGAAGATTAGGGGCAAATTGAAATTGGTGATGGGACTGTTTGGAAAAAGTGTTTACATGTTTCTAAGGAAAGGGAAACGGACCAACTCCGGGATTCTGTCCCTTCAGCTCTCTGTTTCAAAAAAAAAAAAAAAAAATTGCCAAAATTTTCAGAAAACAATTTAATGGAATTGGATTGGATCAGCGGTTTTTGCTAAATTTTGCTCTGGGTCCAGCTCACCATACCATTGTTGGACCATGGTCCAGCCTTCTAGGCCCATGCCGAAAATATTCAAAAGAGGAGTGCTAGGGGCACTCGCGTCCTGCACTCTCCGGCCAGCACTTTCACTTTTATTGTGCCACGTTATTCCGGTATGTAAGAGGTTGCACTTCATAGCTGAACAAGCTTACGTGGCCCAATGAAAGGGGAAGTGTTCGCCGGAGAGTGCAAGAGGCAAGTGCCCCTAGCACTGCTCTAGTAAAAAATGCTCTCAGTTTAATGTGTTTTGTTGCCATTTTTTTTGCAATAGTTAAAGTTAATGTAGATACATAAGAAATTATAATTAGTGATTAGTGCTTGTTCATCTTGTTTTTAAAAAGTTAAGAAAAAAAAAGATAAAAATTATCTTAATATATGCTTTAAAAATAGAATAATTTAATTTTTTTTAATAAAAATTAATTGACATGACATAATTTTAGAATGATTTTTTTTTTAATTTTTTTTTTAATTTTTAGGTAGTAAGGCTGTTATACAAATGGATGAAAGATACTCTCGTACTCTTACATGCCAACGACGTGTGGCAGGATGGTATCATTGGAGCAGGTGACATTCATTTTGAATTTGATTATTTCATTTTCTGGTAAAACCCAGCCAGACTCTCCACTGCATGGATCTACACTGAAATTCCAGTCTGTCTTCCCCAACGTCTTCGCTATGTCTCGCAAGGCTTTCACTGCAAGTCGCAACAACAACAAAATTAAATATACAGTCACTAAAAAAAAGAAAAAAAAAAAAGAAAAATAGGTGAGTGCAAAATAAGTTGCATAAAAAATGATATACATTCGGTATCAGGTAATGTGGCTGTGAATGCAAAATTTGCAAGGAAAAAGGTGATTAAAGAAGCGAGAAGAAGACGTCGAAATAACATGGCTGCAGGCATCTGAAAGAGAGATTGTTACAAAAAGAAGATTCAGGTTGAGTGTGAGAGTGATGAAGAATGATATGTAGAGGAGTTTTATTTTGGTAATTGGCTCAAAGAGAAAGAGCAGTAGAAAGAAATTAGACATCCAAAGTCAAGTCAACTATAAAAGTACGGTGATTGGTGAGGAGAGAACAACATGTTGCCTCTACAGAAGTAGTTTTCAATTTTCCAACCTGCACGGAAATTTCTTAAATCATAAATGAGGTAAGCTTTAGGTGATTAGGACCCTTTTTGGTTTTGGTAATTGGCTTAAAGAGAGAGAAGGAGAAAGAAATTAGACCTCGAAAGTCAAGTCAACTGTAGAAATTTGGTGGTTGGCGAGGAGTATAAGGCGATAATCAAGGAAGAAACAATCAATGGAATAATAATTGAGGAATATTATCAGTAATTGCACTGATTGTATCAGATCGTTTTCCCATTATTCTTACCTTTTCTATTTACATGAGTTTAGGCTAAATATTAGTCATTAGTTTGTATATAAAGATTGTGTACTGTACAACGTATTTACTCAATCCCATTGAATCTTCACATATTCTTCTATCACTACATAGAGATTATCATGGTATTAAAGTAAATAGGTGACAACAAGATTTTGTTGCAGCTTGTGACAATAAGGCTTTGTTGCAATTGACACTCAAGACATGGCTGATGAAGACTCCACAGAAAAGGTCACCTATTGGAAGATAGGGGGAGCAAAGGAAACTTTGAAAGCAATAGATCTTGACTCACCATATTACTTGCATTCGAGTGATGATCTTGGAAGAATCTTGGTGACATCCTCTCTAACCAGAGACAACTACCATACACGGAAGAAAGCATTGTAAAATGCTTTGTATGCCAAAAACAAAATGGGATTTGTGGATGGCACACTCAAGAAGCCAGCCATGGATTCACAAGAATTTCAAGCTTGGAAAAAGTGTAACTCCATGGTTCTTTCATGGATTTTAAACACTATATCTCGAGAACTCCATGATAGTGTTGCATACACTGATAGTGCATAGAAAGTTTGGACAAATTTGTAAGAGCGCTTTTCACAAGGAAATACAACCAGAGTGCATGAATTGAAGCACGAACTGGCTACTATTACCCAACAGACTAGGTCAGCTACAGCATATTTCACTAAGTTGAAGCCAATTTGGGATGAACTACAAGCATACGAACCAATACCAATGTGTTCTTGTGGCTACACTTGTGGGGCTGTAAACAAATATGGTAGAGCCTAAGAAATAGAAAAAATCCATCAATTTTTTATGGGATTAAATGAAAACTTTTCAACTTTGCGCTCTCAAATTTTGAATATGGAACCATTACCCTCCTTGAATAAAGTGTATGCCATGGCTACAAAAGAAGAAAAACAACAAGCAATAGCTGCTTCTCGGGGACCAACAATTGAAGCAATAGCCCTGGCGACAAAGACAAGCAGCCGTGGTTGGCCAACTTCTTCTGGAAAGCCATGATGTGATCACTATAAGAAAGTGGGGCACACCAAAGAAAGATGCTTTGAAATCATTGGCTATTCATCACATTGGAAACCCATCGGCAGTAAAGGAAAGGGTAGAGGTGATGGGCAAAGAAATCAAAGCCAAGAAAAGGAGTTAATCTTTGCAGCCAACGTAAGCCAAGACTCAATGGGCATGGGAGGTACATTAGGCCAATCTCCAATATCCAAGATATCCAAGGAGTAGTATGATCAACTCCTCACACTTCTTGGTGGTAATTCAATCATTAATCATTCAGCAAACTTGGCTGGTAAGATGCAAATTAAACCCTCGTCTTGGATTATTGATAATGGAGCATCAAACCATATGACACCAAATTTATCCAGACTTACTAAAGCCAAGCCTTATACCTTCCCAATCCACATACAAAATGGATCCTCATTAGAAGTTTCTCACATAAGGAAAGCCACGTTGAGTCATAATCTCACCTTGGAAAACATCCTTTGTGTTCCACAATTTCTTGCAGCCTCTTACCTGTTAACAAGATCACTAAGCAACTTAATTGTGTTGTTATATTTTTTTCCTGATTTTCTTGTTTTTCAAGACCTTACCTTGAAGAGGTTGATTGGAATGGGTAAACTATATGAAGGGATCTATTATTGTGATTTTGGGCACATTACAACAACTAGTCAAATAAAGCGAAAGGAAAGCTTGTCTTTCAAAGTGTGGCGTAAATGGATCGGCGACATTTCTTTAGATAGATTACCCAAAATCCCTTCCTTATGTTCTTGCCCCTATAATATTAAGCATATTTATGATGCTTGTCACAGAGATAAACAAACAAGATTACCATTTTCTATTAGTAAGATTGTTTCTAATTGTATATTTGCCTTAGTCCACTATGATATTTGGGGTAGATATGCTACATCTTCTTTTACTGGTGCATATTATTTTTTGACTATTGTAGATGATTTTTCTCGTTGCACATGGGTTTACCTTTTAAAACACAAGACTGAAGCAGCTTTATATTTAGTGAATTTTTGTAACATGGTTGAAACTCAATTTGAAACTCATGTTTAGCAAATATGCAATGATAATGGGAAGGAATTCACTGAGGGACTTGTGAAAGATTTTTGTCAAAAAAAGGGAATCCTGCAACAAACATCATGTGTCAACACACCACAACAAAATGAGATAGTTGAATGTAAGCATCGCCATTTGCTTGAGGTAGCATGAGCTTTATGTTTTCAAGCCAACCTATCTCTAAAATTTTGGGGTGAGTGCATACTTACAGCCACTTATTTGATTAATTTAACCCCCACTCCAGTTCTTTCTGGACTCACTCCCTTTGAAAAGCTTTTTCAAAAGGCACCATGCTATGATCATTTAAGAATTTTTGGATATCTTTGCTGTGCTCATAATCATTCTAACAATCATACTAAATTTGATTCTAGAGTATCAAAATGTGTTTTCATTAGTTACCCTTTTGGAAAACATGATTATATATTGTATGATCTTGAAACCAATGAAATTTTTATTTCTAGAGATATCATTTTTAATGAAGAGATTTTTCCATTCAAGACATCTAAGACACATGAACAAACCTTGGTATTATCTAATCCAAGTGCTAGAGACTCATTGTTTGAAGAACCGTCCTTAATGGATAAAGTTGTTGACAAAAAAACAAAAGAATCTCATTCCTTCGAAAATGTTGAAATGACATTGGGTGAGAGTCTTGAGCTCGTGGAAAACAATATGCAATCCACAACCCAATTGGAATTTGCCACCAATCTTGCTACCCAACCATTGCAACCTGTAAGGCCACAATGTGAAAGACATGCACCTAAATGCCTTGAGGATTCCATCTGTGACATGCCTCCATCAATTGGTCACAGGCAAACTCCATTACATTCGGCAAATTTAGGTATACCCTATCCTATTTCTAACCATCTATCATTTGAATCTTTCTCACCCAATCACATAGCCTTTCTTGTGGCCATCACTTCCAATGATGAGCCTTGTTCATTTTTGTAGGCCATTAAGAATGAAAAGTGCAGAGAAACAATGAGGAAAGAGATCACTGCCCTTGAGGAGAATGATACTTGAACACTTGAGCGTTTACCTCCTGATAAACAAGTTATTGATTCGAAATGGGTTTACAAGATTAAGTACAAACCAAATGGTTTGATCGAACACTACAAGGCAAGACTTGTGGCCAAATGTTTTACACAAATTGGAGGCTTAGACTACCATGAAACATTCGCCCCTATTGCAAAGTTGGTAACTGTAAGAGTACTTCTGGCACTTGCTTCCATTAGGCGATAAGAACTACACCAACTCGATGTGAAGAATGCTTTTTTGCAAGGTGATTTGCAAGAGGAGGTTTACATGAAAATTCCACAAGGATTTACTTGTCGAAATAGTAATATAGTGTGTCAATTACGAAAGTCTCTCTATGGACTAAAGTAGGCCTCCCGTAATTGGTTTGAAAAGTTCACCAACTGTCTAAAGGCTGTAGGTTTTGTTTAATCACTTGTTGATTATTCACTCTTTACCTCTACTCATAATCACAGCTTCATTGTAATTTTAATATACGTGGATGACATCATTATCACTGGCAATGATACCACAATAATAAATGCTCTGAAGAAGTATCTACCCACAAAGTTCTCCATACAAGATCTTGGGCCTTTGAAATACTTCCTTGGGATTGAGGTGGCATGTACCACTGAAGGAATTATGTTAAGTCAAAGAAAATATGCCCTTGACATCCTCACTGAAACAAGGACTATTGGAGCTCGGCCAAGCCCGTTTCCTACGGAGCAACACCACCAATTACATTCTGCCACAAGGCCACTTATTTCAAATCCTACTCAATATCGAAAATTGGTGGGCCGTCTCTTATATTTGACAATCATAAGACCAGATATCTATTCTTTTGTGAACATACTTACACAATTTATGCAAAACCCAAGGCAAGAGCATCATGAAGCAGCCATAAGAGCATTGCGATACATCAAGACCTCACCTAGATAGGGTATTCTCTTCCCTTCTACAAGTCCAATACACCTTACAGCTTATTGTGATGCCGATTGGGTAGGATGCCCCATTACCAGACATTCCACAACTGGGTATTTTATCTGTCTCGACTACTCACCCATTTCATGGAAATCCAAGAAGCAAGCAATAGTTTCCAAGTCTTCTATAAAGGCTAACTATAGAGCAATGACAATGACTATGAGTGAATTGATATGGTTAAAATTCTTGCTTCGTGATCTTGGAATGTATCTACGACAACCTATGACACTATTCTGTGACAATCAAGCAACCTTATATATAGCTACCAACTTGCATGAAAATTTCCTAAATCATAAATGAGGTAAGCTTTAGGTGATTAGGACCCTTTTATGAAAATATAAACAGTCGTATTTTTCTCCTTTTTTTTCTTTTTTTTTTTTATGACAAAAAGATAATAACTTCTTAATAAAAATATAAAAAAAATGAAATGGTTACAAGTGAATCATTACGGTGTAACTAATGCACAAGAAACATTACAAAACCTAATGCTAAAAGGGTGGTGTACCATGAGGTTAAGTATAAAATAACTTAATGATTAATAATTTTATGAATATTATAGTCAAACTTAATTTTAAATCTTATAATGAATTAGCAACAAATTTGCATAATACACCTAAAAAAAAAAAGAAGCAATAATGGTTGAGATATGCTACTAGCTAGAATTGGAATTTAATCAACAGTGAATTTAAAAAATACGTGGGTGATTATATATCAACTATAAAGTTTGAAAAGTAGGAGTGCATATAGAGTCTTAGAAAAGGGTGCAAACTGCCAAACCCTTTAACATTTATACGTTGACCAATAAGGCCATTTGAGACTCTAAGTCTAAAAAGCATTCTATAGCAACACAATATCCGCTAACTACCTCTCTTACTTCAATTATCCTTTGTTTAGTTTGAGAAACTAGAGGGGAGAGAAGAATATTCCTTATATTTCCCTCCCATCCCCTCCCATTCTAGAATATCATCAAACAATGACTTAGCTGCAAGTCTACATAGTCCACTTACATCTCCATTGAGATAGTTCACCACTAGAAAGTAGAAACATTCCATGGCAACATGGCACCCATTAACTACCTTTCCTACTCTTAACTTTTACCATAAAAAATGCAATGGCCCAAATCCCACATTGGTGGGGAATTGTGAGTGAATTTAGTGTATAAATGTGGAGACCAATCATTACTATCAACTTGAATTTGAGCTTTTAAGCTTGTACCGGGTCCTTGGAGGTTTTAACTATTTCTAGGTTGGTAGAACACGCTTGTAACTAAGAAAATTGGTCTTCGAGACCTTGAGAGCT
>BPVZ01000120.1:501862-513949 GCA_020521535.1 Rubroshorea leprosula
CTTCCTTTGTCACTTGCTTAATAATTAATTATAATAATTTTAAATTGACTAATCAAATAAGGTTTTGCATTTTTATAGCTGAATGGTGGACTTTGTTTGGGCATTCGGCACCAAATTTACAAAAGTTGGCTATCAAAATCTTGAGTTTGACATGCAGTGCATCCGAATGTGAGTGTAATTGGAGTGTATTTGAACAAGTAAGTTTTTATTTTTATTTTCTATTAATTGAATGAATGAATTAAAAAGTAAATTTTTTTTAACAAACATATTTTCCAAAATAAAGAGAAAGTAAATTCTGTTTTTTTCTTTTTCTTTTTTTTTTTTCCTATTTCAGATTCATTCTAAGAAGAGAAATCGACTTGACCACCAAAAAATGCATGATTTGGTTTTTGTAAAGTATAACCAAGCTCTTAAAGCTCGTTATAATATGCGAGACGAGATTGATCCTATTGTTCTAAATGAGATTGATTTCGATAATGAGTGGTTGGTTGGAGAAAGTGGTGAAGTTGAAGATGCTCATAATGATTTGGTTTTTGAAAATGATAATCTGACTTGGGGAGATGTGGAGAGAGCATCAGGGGCAAGAGAAATTAGAACTTATACTAGGGGACAAGCAAAAAGAAATACCACTGCAGCCTTCACCTCTCAAATTCCAGCATTAACTTTTAGAACTCCAACCATAACCTCTAGTGTTGATGCAATTTATGCTACTAGAATTAGTGAAGAAGCTCATACTTTATTAGATCTTGAAAAGTCAGAGGAGGAAGAAAAGGAGTTTGAGCATGGTAGAACAAGTCAGAAAAACAAGGATGATAATGATTTGGTGGCTGAGCAAGAAGAATTAGAAGCAAAAGAGAGTGATGAAGAGTATTAAACTCTTGAATGATTTTTTGTTTTAAAGTTTTATTATTTGACTTTTTTTTGAATTGATCTTGTTTGATTTTTGTACTCTTTAAGTATATATTTTATTGTCTTGTTTGACTATTATAATCTATGATTTTTATTTGTTAAAACTTGATAATATTGTTTTTTATGATTTTTGGTAATTTTTATAAACTCTTAGGTTAATTTATACTTTTTATTACTAGATTTGTCTCTTATTTTAATTGTTAGATTTATATTTTAATTTTTTTATTAAATAGCCGTTATTTGTCAATAGCGGCCGCTACGCTACTCGCTACGCTATCATAGCGGATTTTGGCCTTTCCACTATATGCCGCTATCCGCTATTGATAACACTGCATAAATCTTTACAAGACATGTTTTGGAGAAAAGAGTTAAAAACTTACGACAAGTTGTTCCTTGAAGAGCTTGCAAACAAATTCCTATAAGAAAACAGGACCAAGATGTAAAGATCAGCTAGCACAACAAAGATTCTCTTGTGCAATAGCTAAGCACACTAATTTTTATTGACCAAAAATAAACAAACTTAGATGTTAGATAATTACACATTTCCCTTCTGACAACTTAGTGGCCATTGGGTTGTAAAATTGTTATTTGAAAGATCACTGAAAAAATAAATAAATAGTAGACTGGTTAGTGATAATTCATCAATTCCTAACATGTTTCTCTAAACTATACTTGAATATATAGCTTGAATTGGTTAGATGCATATAGTCTTATTAAAATACAGATCATCTATATTTCATTCAAATTGTATAGCAAAAAAGAGTAAGTTGACATCCATTCGCAGATAAAGAAATATTAAACAAGTTACTTTGAGTGTGTAACAAGGCACCAGGCACCGATATTTTAGTATCTTACTTCTTAACAAAAACAAAAAGATGTAAAAAACTTTGTATGAAAGGAAATTCAATAAAATATAGGAGATAGATTCTTACATGAACTTTTGTCTTTCCAGCATCCAAGAAGGAATGTTCCCAGTGAGCAAGTTTCCAGTCAAAAAACTAAAATGAGAGAAAAAAATTGATATTAATTACATGTTTAACATAAAGAATTCAATAGGAAGATAGAAAATTTACGACAATCTAATAAAAAAATAAAAATAAATAAAAGAGGTGAAATTTATGTAAAATAGAGAGTAAATTTTAGTCACTTAGAGATGATGTGCTTACATGTAAGTAGTGCTTGCAAGATTAGAAGCGTTTGGAATTGATCCAGTGAGTTTGTTAAAGCTAAGATCTCTGCAAGAAAAATACATAGCAAGGAGATTAAATTAATAATTCCATGGTTCCTAGAGAGATATGAAGAAACCAATTCTGCACTCACAAAACTGTCGAAATTCTCATTTGCCACAAATAATTGGGTAGATCTCCAATGATATTGCAACTCCTTAATATCCTATGCAATTAACATAGTCACAAGAATCTATTTATCATTTATGTTCAAGAAAACCCATTGCCTTAGTTAATGTGAAGTGCATCATAGTAGATTTAATTATACTCACAGTGTCGTCATCGCTGTACCAATAAGTGTAGGAAATGCTTGATCAGTTCCATTTAAATCGCTAATTCTCCTGTATATTGGCAATATTCAGTAAAGAGTAACCATATGTTTGGGTTAAAGGGAACGGAGAGGAGGGGAATTATATCCTTCTATTCCTCTCCCCTCATTTGGATAAGTAAATAAATTAAAATAAAAAATAAAGTAAAAGACTTTCTTCCCCTCCCCTCCCCTCCCCTCCCCTCCCTTTCCCTTCATTCCCCTCAACCCAAACATATTGTAAATGAAACAACACAATCTGTTAATCACAATATCCCAATTTTTAGAATTGAAATAGAAAGTCCATACTTACAAGTCATCTAGCCTTGCTAGTGCACTTATGTTAGGAATCGGCCCCATTAAGCCACTTGCCTGAATTACTCTGACATTATCAAATGTTTAATTTAGGTAACACAAATCAAGAAACACCAATTTAAATGACTTAATTATAAGCCCAAATGGTTATCCTAAAAACAATGATTAAGACACTCACAACTTTGTAAGATTTGTCCAGTTCTGGATAAAACTAGGTATCCTTCCTGTGAATTGGTTGTCACCAATCCGACTACATCATTTCAGAAATAGTCAAAATGATCACAAACTAAGCAATTATAAACTAAACCTTGAAAATTAACAAAAAATCAGAAGCTTACAAGTCCTGCAAAGAGGTTAGCCTAGCAAATGTTGTTGGCAATTCTCCAGTAAAGTTGTTGGAGGTAAGATGACTGCAATATTAGCAACAACAACATCGACAATGCAATTACATATGAACAAATGTATACAACAAACACAGGAGAACAAACTATAGTCTTACAGGTTCTCAATGTGCGTAAGGTCCCCAAGCTCTGGCGGCAAAGGTCCTGACAACTGATTAAACTCTACAGTACTATACATTATTTATATATAAAAAAATATACATCCATCAAATTTAAATACCCATGAACAAATCATAATAACAATAAAAATTCACTTATCAAAACTCACAAGTACTGAAGAGTGCTTATGTTCCCCATCTCTTTTGGGATCAAACCCGTTAAGCGATTTCCAACTAAGGAACTGCAACATTAACATTAATATATAAACAAATAAGCATATAGTGGAATATAGAAAATATGGTTTCTTTTCATCAAATGATTAACAATTTTAGACCAACTTACATTTAGCATGCATGATCAAAATAAATAGAAGAATTAATCCGAACTATTGTTTTTTAAAATAATAACTATATTGGAAACTGAGTATATAAAAATCCTTATTACAAACACTATATATGTATATTATGCAGTTATTAGAACATCACGCAGAACTTAAAATGCATGTGAGGAAGCAGGAAGCTTACATATTGACAAGCTGCATGGAACCCCATTCCGCAGGGATTGAGCCACTGAGATAATTGAGAGACAGGTCGCTGTAAAATGAATAGATGAATTAGAAAAGTACAAAAAGGAAAATATAAAATGGGTAATTAATGGAGAAGATTAGGGGCAAATTGTAATTGATTATGAAAATGTTTGGGAAAAGTACTTACATATTTTGAAGGTAAGGGAGCCTGACCAACTCTGATGGGAGAGTGCCTGTGAGGTTCTGTACCTTCAGCACTCTGCGCATCAACAAATTTTTTTTTTTAAATGAATTTTGACCAAATATTCAGAAAACCAAATCGATTGGAATTCGGCCAGTTCATAAATTGATATGTTAAATTTTGCTTCTGGACCCAGCTCACTAGAACCATAGTTTATAGGCCCAGGCTTGTTTGATTGAGCCCACTTGTTTTGCCACAATCACAAAAAAATGCACTGGTCTTGTACTCATCGGCTGGTTTTTACCGGTATTGACACAAATCCAATGCTGATGAAGGCCAATACCGTACCGCCTGTATTTTAGATTATACCGGCCGGTATATTTTATTGTCCATTTTTCATTTTCACACAAACATATTAAAAAAAAAGAAGAAAAAAGGGCAAAACAAATGGTGAATGAGGAGGAAGAGACTGTAATTGTGGTGAATATGGTCGGTTCTAGGAACAGGAAATTATGTAGAAAATTCAAATATATATATGAATAAAAATATTTAATTAAAAAGGTATAAATTTGGATGAAGGAATTGAAGCTTCTCCATTGCCTTCCATAAATCAATGTCCATGTTCTCCCCCCGCAAGAAAATCAACGTCTACTATCCTCATCACAACCGTCGCCTCCCTTTCTAAGTTGAAGAAGAAGAAGGCTGAGAATGATTGGGAATTTGATTGAAGGGGAGAACGTTTGAGATTCTATGCTTTTTATTTTTTTTAATTAAATATTGAGATAACGCATGTAAAGGATGTGGATGGTAGAAATTGAAGTTGGAGGAGATATTTATTGAGGTAAGAATTAATAAGGCTTAATAGATGGATACGCGTTTTTTTTTTTTTTTTTTTGAAAAATTTGTAATTAATTACAAGGTTAATTGAGGGAAGAAGGAAAAGGAATCTGTGAAATTCGAACGTGCAATTCACTGAAAATGAAAATCCTTAACTCAAAATCTAATGCCACTGGACCGAAGCAGGCCATTCTAATAAATGGATACGTGTTAATAGACAAAAAAAATATGAATATGAATATTCTTCAATTTTCTTAAAATTTTGTAATGACCATGTTTTATTTGCAAGTTAATTTTCGACTATGGGTATGATCCAATTAAATTTGTTAAGGTAATTAAAAAATTATTAATTTTTTATTAAAAGTAATTAATATTTGATAAAATAATTAATATTTATTTGTTAACTTATTTGTATAGTAAGAGTATAGCTTAAAATAAAAAAATATTTTAAAATGTAATTATTCCTTTTTACTATTAAAATAATTTAAGAAAATAATTAATATTTTTTTTATTTTAATATATCTTTTGATATTTATTTAATTTAGTTATTAATATATAATATGAATATTGTTAATTTAATTAATTTTTACATTCTATATATTATTATATTTTTAAATTTATTTATTTTTAATTTTATATTAAAAATAATAATTTTTAAGAAAATAATTGATACATTCTCTTATTCAACATATTTTCTGACACACTTCAATTTAGTAATTAAAAATATAATATAAATACAATCAATTTCATCGATTTTTGTATCCTGTGTACATGATTATATCATTAAATTTATCTATTTTTAATTTTAGATAAAAATTAATAAATTTTTAATGAATGTATCATACAGTGTATTAAATTAGAGTGTATATCAATCACTACCTTAATTTTTAATAAATATACTTCACAATATACGAAATTAAAAGATAAATCGAAGTATTCAAGAACTTAATAATGTACTCTCGGATCTATCTACATGTCCTTTCACACTTAATTCAAGTACTTTTCACGTAGCGAGGAAAAAATTAAATATTTTTTTGGTACTTAATTAGCGTAAGGAAGTTTTCTGTTTTTTATCAATTTTTTTCAATTGTTATTAATACGCTATTATTTTGAAAAATTGCGAGAAAAAACTCAACAAATTTTAAAAAGGATCACGAGATAGGAGCTGACAACTTAAGGTGGTAACCTTTTTTTTAAGAAAAATGATTGGTACATTTTTTTGGTTTAATATATTTTTTAACATAATTTGGTTTAATAATTAAAAATATAATATAAATACAGTTAATTTAATCCGTTCTTGTATTTTGTGTATATAATTGTATCATTAAATTTGTTTGTTTTTAATTTTAGATAAAAAATAATAATTTTTTAATAAATATATCATGCAATATATTGAATTGAGAGTGTATCAATCACTGTCCTTATTTTAAATGGAACAATATTGTAAGAAGTAGATTTTTAATTTAAGGAGTAGATATGTGCGTGAATAGGTTTAAAAAAAAAAGAAAGGATAAAACTTAAAATTAAAAGAGAAAAATGAAAACCGAGAAAGTAATTTTAAGAAGTAAAAATTAAAATATTCTATATTAAAAATGTTAGAATATTTAATTTTAATTATAATTTAAATAAATTTTATATTATATATCACTTATCATATAATTTTAATTAAGCATCTTAATATTTTTAATAATAAAAAGCTTCGATTTTTTTGTATCCTTATAGTAATTAATAGACCATTAATTAATAACTCTAGGATGGCCAAAAAAAAAAAAAATACATACATATTTTTTTTTTGCACAGCAAATACATATATATATATATATATATATAAGAATTGCTGAGCAGATAAAAACAAAAATTCTCTGTAATTGTTGATTAAAATTAAGAGAGATAAAGAGGAGCTTACATGCTAACGACATGGGGGGTGGTGCCACTGGAACAGTTGACAGAATTTTCAAATAGACCGTTTGGATGTGAAAACCATCCCGACTCTCCACTGCATGGATCTACGCTGAAATTCCAGTTTGTCTTCCCCAACGTCTTGGCTATGTCTTTCAAGGCTTGCACTGCAAGTTGCAACAACAACAAAATTAAATATATAGTCACTAAAAAAAATGAAAAAGGACGTCGATCACGGAAGTAATTACGTTATATAGAAAATAAGGTATATATACGTACATTCGATATCAGGTAATGTGGCTGCGAATGCACAATTTGCAAGGAAAAAGGCCATGAAAGAAGCGAGAAGAAGACGGGGAAATAACATGGCTGCAGGCATCTGAAAGTTGGAGAGACTCTAACGAAAAGAAGAATCAGGCTGAGTATATGCGTGCGAATGAAGAATGATATGTATGAGTTTTGTTTTGGTTTGGCTTAAAGAAAAGAGAAGTGCAGAGAAATGAGACCTGCTCGAAAGTCAAGTGAAGTACTTGGCTATTGAATATGGCGAGGAGAGAGCAAACAACCCCATCATAATGTTGTCCCTACAAAGCTACTTTTACAAAATTAGCTTTTAATTCCCCAACTTGCATTTTTTTTGCAAGCGGTGCAGGATAGAATTTCAACGAAACTTAGCCTTGTCAAAAGAGGCGTCCTGGGTGATGTGGAGACTGCTACATGCGATATGTGTGGGGATTGTTTGGAAGATTCAACTCATGTACTTGTGCATTGTAAATTTACTCATAAGGTATGGTCTCTTGAAATGGTGGGGTATTTCAATGGTTCTGCCAAGGTCCTGCTTGGATGCCTTTGAGCAACACTCTAGTGTGATCCATGACAGGAAGTAAGAAAAGGTACGGGGCCGTGATGTGGGCTGCGGTGGTATGGTCACTTTGGCTTGCAAGGAATGACAGATTGTTTAATGGAAAACAAGCTGAGGAAGGAAAGGTGGTAGAGCTTATTCAGGTGCGTGCACTGCACTGGAACACAGCTAGGGGCTAGCTCTGCAATTTTAATCTATATGATTGGATATTAGAGCCCATCGAATGTTTACGGTCAGTAATTAGGTGAAACTTGTCTGGTGGGTTTCCGTTCTGGCAATAATATCTCGTCAGGAAAAGTGGTATGTTTTTAGCTTTTCCACTTGCTGTATCAACGTGAGTGGATTTGGGATGGATGTTATATTAATAATTTGTATGAATCTGAGTGGCTTTTATAATTACATTATCTATTTGCATCTTACATATATTTTTTTTATATTAACATTTTAAATTAATTTTTGTTTCAATCAACATCTTTTATAATTTAAAATATATAAAAACCTTTAAATTACCAATAAAATTATAGTGTAAATAGGAGGTTTGGCCATAAATTCAAAGTGAATAATGGAGGGTGTTGATGATGATAAAAATTAATTTAAAATATTAACTGAAAAACAAAAAACAAAAAAAAAAAAAACGTGTAGGGTGCAAATAGAGTCTGTGGCATTTAATTTTGGTTGCAACTGAAAACCGAACCGCATCCGCCTAATCAAAGTTAGTCATATTCTTTCCTCATTAATTTCATGAGCTTATTCTATTGTATTCCATAGAATTCCAGAATTGAATGGGTAATTATGAATGGTTTCCTTAAGTACATAAGTTATGAATGTATTTAGCATATTTTTTTATCATTAATGTATAAATTAAATAAAAGTTTATATTAATTTAAGGGTAATGATATGAAAATTTTTTATCCAATTTTTTTTTACTATTTTTATATATTATTAAATAAGTAATTTAATATTAACGATTTGTTAATTTGAGTAACAAAAGGTGGGTTTCTTTTATATACAATTTCAAGTTTAAATTTTATAATTAGAGAAATAGACGTTGGGAGACTTCCTCCTTATAAAGTTTGATACAATTCGATTTCAAATTAGTCGAAGTTCAACATAACTTCTAAATGCTTGGGAACTAATACCAAAATAATAATAATAATAAATATAATATCACGAGTTTTAATAAAGTGAAACAAGTTAATCACTAAATAATATATAAAGTTATGCAAAAAAATTATCTCTCTTAATCATTTTTCTTAATCTAATCAATTGCCTAATAAAAAATGTCTACATGACATGTATACTAAAACTAGTATAAATTTTTTCTATATAAATTAATAATATCTTTAAAAAAAATTTACTACATCTTTAACATGTGACCTAAATTTCCTACTTTCATAAGCACCGGTGAACCATCAGCCACGAAATCTAATGGTAAAATTACTTATGCATTTAACAATAAATCTAGACAATCTTTAGTCTATACGTAAAAAAAAAAAAAATAAATAAAAATAAAAATCAGCGTCGGTGTCTAGAAACAAGAATGAGGGGTGGTAGGAGTAGACTTAGAAAGGCAAGTCAATGAAGGAAAATGGTAAGAAGAGAACAAACAATTGCATCATTTTGCCTACGGCGTGGAAATCCTTACATAATCATGTGGCGGATAAGATATGATAAAGTTAGGCCCAAAAAAGGACAAAAAAGGAAAAAAAAAACAAAAAAACAAAAAAAGAGTCACACATGATTTTATAAAAAGTGTTTCTAAATAGTTATTTTACTCCAAATTAGTTAGAGATAAAAAAAAAAAAGGGGGTAAATCAAACCGAAAATAAATACAAAGCTCACAATACACTGAATTTTAAAAGACTAGAACGGTACTATAATCTATAACCATTTAATTTTAGCTCTACCTATAATATCTTAGCAAAATTGTTATTTCTTAATTAAAAATTTTAATTTAATATTAAAGTTAAAATTTTAAATTAATACGAAACAACTAACTTCTTAAATATATCAAAATAATATTTTTCAAATTACTATTTCAAGTCCAATTTAATTTTATACTGCAGTTATTTTTAGATGATCGATCCTTTTTTTTTTTATATATGTTATATAAATAACCATTCTTAACTTTTGAGTTTTGGGAGACGATATTGGTGCAAGTTGAATGGATTTAATTTTAAATAAATCAATTAATAAGTAGGTGGGGTGGATTAAAAGTTAGAAAATGATTATTTTTATCATGCATGCAATCTAACATAATGAAAATCCTTCTGAGTTTTGAGAAAAAAATATAAGTAATGATAAAGAGGATGAAAATTTGATACAAAAAATTAGGAGCAATAATATGATATAAGGCACGTCATTAAATTAGTTAATATATATAATATTATAAGTCTAAAAAAATAAAAAAAATTAATTATTAAATAATATAATATATTTTTTAATATTTTAAATCATATGACTTATATTATATTATTGATCATAAATTTTAATTCTAAATTTTGATCTTATTTATCATTGATAAAAAAATGGGTATGAGTTAATGAATTTATCTCTCTTAATTTCTTTTATTTTTTATTTTTTTTCTTTTCATACCTCATAACCATATGTACACATAGTTAATAGAGAAATGAACACAATACGACCCTCATAACTGCAAGTCAGCAATGAAAGAGAAAAAGTACTTAATAACAAGAAGATAACTAGGTAGCCATGTCTATGGAGGTATGTGCATGACTATGTCACCAAATTATTATTATTTATTTTAATTTTTTTGTTCCTTTTAATTCTTAATTTAATTAGACATTTTTCCTACTACAGACTACAGTTGTGAACAATCAGAATCGTCGATGGATTGGGTATAATGAAATGAGCTTTTATTGTGGACTGATTTTTATTTAACAAAAATATATTGAAATATATTTAGTCTAATCAAATTATTAAAATTAATTTTTTAAATGTATAAAACTAATATAAGAACTTATTTTTTAAGATTGTTTAAGAATAGATTAATTTAAACTTATACAAAAATTGATCAAGAGATACCTTGATTGTCTAATGTCTATTAATAAACAAAAATATATTAAAAATTTTGGAATATGTAGATAGAATATAAACCTTTTAAAGGCAAGGGGGCGTAAATGTTGAATGGAGGGTCGTGGCACCGGGATGGTGTATGATCCATAGAAATTTCAAAGCTTCTAATTACAAGAAATGATGGGCCCCCAGCCCTCAACGCAGCCACACACTTTAGACTGATCTAAATGGCTTAATGGTTCAACGTACAGATGTTAAATAGTTTGGGCAATTTGGAGCCTTTAGAGATTCTAACAATAATTGATTGATTTTTCTCTCTTAAGGTACTCCTACTTTTCAAACTTGATTTTTTTTATTATGTACATATTAATTGAACCTTAAATTTATAATTAAAATATAAAAATTTTTATCACCAACTTATATAATTGATGATTCCAACTTGATAGTTGATATAGTCATCAATGTTAATTGATCTCTTACAAAATTTTTTAATTTATTTGTTGAGTCAACACGATTATATTTCAAAGTTTGAAACTTCAACGAAATCAATTCAAATTAATCAAGAAATAACCTTTATTCTGCTTTTCTTTTTTGTATCGTGACTAACCTTTATTCTAGTAATAAACTAACTAAAAAAATTAGCTAGTCAAGAAAAAGCATAAAATTTTCAAAGCAGGAAGTTTATAATCATTTCCCTCTTGCATGCAATTATATGTGTTCCTTGATCATAAAGGCTATGAAAATTTCCGAAATTAAGTTAAATTGATAATCGTTTTTATTATGTATTTTGAGGAAATTCTTTCATATCTTTCTCTTTTATTTTAATTAATTTTAATTGAGATGTATTGTAGATTAATATCTCTCTAGAAATAATTATATGTTGATCGACATAATCATATGACAATACATGTTGAGCAGTTTTTTTTCTTTTTTTTTTGGGAAAATAGGCAATGATACATTTTGAGTTGTTGAACTGTTACTAAATGGGACTTCCGTTGATTTATTGATGCATGCTTGAAGAAAAGTCAGTTATTGTTATTGCCGCCTTTTCTTCTTGTACTTTTAGGTTTTTTTTTTTAAAAAAAAAATAAAGACAGAACACGCTATACTATATCCTTTTAGGCTTTGATTAAAGGTAATGATTGGTATTTTATGAGCAGCTTTACCAAATATATATATATATATATATTGAGTAATGGTGGAAGGACGAAAACAGAACGAAATAATAGACGACAGATTACGTAAGATTCATATCTGTGGTGTAATTACTAATTTAATTTTTTTGCATAACCTATCGTCTCTGTTTTCGTCTGCTCCACCGTTACTCATAAATATTTCATGAGCAGTACTAGGCGCACTCGCCTTTTGCAATCCCCAGCCAACACATCCTTTTTATTGGACCACGTAAGCTTGCTTTTGGCTTTGAAAGGATCACCTCTTAAAATCAAAATAACGTGGCCTAATGAAAATGGAAGTGTTGGTTGGAGAA
>BPVZ01000120.1:585609-602444 GCA_020521535.1 Rubroshorea leprosula
TCGACGATCCAACCGGCGTCGTTGCAGAGAGCTTTGAGGACCTCATTGTTATCGCAGTGTTTGGGGAGCTTGAAATTTCCGTACATCCGGAGACCTGCGAAGATTTTTGCGGCTATCGCTCTCCGTCTCCTCTCCCTTTTCTTGTTGTTCTCCCTCTCCTTCCATGTTGGCATCCTTATTCCCGATGTCATCTCTCTGCACTTCCTATACACTTAAACCAAAGTCCTCTGGAAAACGGGATGAATATCGGAAAACTCCGTTGAAGAAGAATTTATCCTAAACAAGACTGTTTGCAAAATCAAGATTAGGAGAAAACAGTTTCAGATCGAGATTGGAGCTTATGAATCTAAGAGAAAAAAAAATGCAGTATCTATCAAAAATGGATACATGTTTAAGAAAACTTTGAACAAGAACAAAGAACAAAGGAACGAATTAGCTAAGAAGATGGCGTTTCAAACTGGAGTAATGTTGCTGGAAAGTGAAAGGAGATCCGATCAGATTCAGATCCATGTGGAGATGGATCCGTGCACGACCAGGAAAGGGAGATGGATGAGTTGTCGCCGGGAAACTGCGCCGGAAACAACAAATGGTTTCTGGTTTTGTTGAAAATCCCGGGAAAAAGATGAAGAAATGAGAGAGCGGCTGCCTAAATATACTTTGATACAGTATATAAAAAAAAATTATTTGCCCAAGTCAAAGCTAAATTTACAATTTTGCCACTCAAAATTCTTTATTACTATTTCTTATTTTATATTCTTAATATTGTTATACACCAAATAAATTGAAGAGAAAATTAACTTTTTAATCATTTTCTTCAACTTTTTTCTTTTTTTGCTGAAAATCATTTTCTTCAACTTGCTGAAAAGCAAAAAAAGAGGAAGGATCAACTTAAAGCTGTGAATTATGCTATTGTAAAAAAAATTATGTTAAAAAAATAGTTTATATTTTTATATTACTAAAACATAGTTTCTTTGTTCATTTTTTATAAGGGTTTTTTTACATGATCAAGGTAAAAAATAAGAATATATTTATTATAATTTGTTATTATATATATAAAAAGTGTAAAAATTAATATTAATTTTAGTATCAAATGAATTTAATTAAATAATTAATAAATTAATTTTTATTTTAATATATTTAATAAATTTTTAACTTGTACATAAATTAAACAAACCTTTTTAATAAAATTAGTTTGATATTTTGATTTTTAAATATAAATTTTAAATAAAAATTTAATATATTATAAAAATAATATATTGCAAACCTATTATTTTATAAACATTAACTGAAGGCAAATATCTTATATTAGAACGCCCTCATTTACTAATGATAATAAAATCTGCTATCTCATTATATATATATATATATATATATAGAAATGGAATTATTTATCAACGACAACATAAAAATTCTTGCAACTTAATGGAAGTTCGGCGCACGTGATAAGCAAAAGACCATACTGCCGCCTTTCACGTGACCTTGCAGCGTTGGCATATGACCGAGTGGAGCCCACGTTGATTTCTGTTATCACGCACCTCCTTGGAGGTAAAACCAACATTTAGCCCCTCACTTTACAAAATCGATAAGTTTTAACCCTTAACATTATAATATGTCACTTTTAACCTTTTACCTTACCAAGTTGATAAGTTTTAACTCCTCATCTTACAAAATTAGTAAATTTTAACCCCTCACTTTATATTATGATACTTTTAATCCCTTATTTGTACGAATTCAAGAAAATAACCCTTATCTAACATCAAGTTTTAATGTTCTATTAATTATGTTAGCTGACTGTCAGTTTTATTAATTAACTGTTAATTCTGTTAGTTGACTGTAAGCATCCATTAGCATTTTATTAATAAAACTAACAAATAAAATTGAATTTAAATTTTAAATTTTTTATAAAAAAATACTAACAAATGTTAACAATCAACTAACAGAACATTATAACTTAATAATATGTGAGAGTTATTTTTTTTAATTCGTATCAATGATGGACTAAAAATATCATAATATAAGGTAAAAGGTTAAAACTTATCAATTTTATAAGATAAAAGACTAAAACTTATCAATTTTATAAGATAAAAGACTAAAACTATTATGTTATAAAATGAGGGATTAAAATTTATCAATTTTATAAAATAAGAGACTAAATGTTGATTTTTGCCTCTCCGTGGGAAAGTGGAGTGGAGTAAGAGGACTGGAATGTATGTTCTCTGAATTGGAATTCAGTGTTAACGGCTTTTGACGATAATGAATGGCAAAGTGAAACAACAGACAATACTGTTTTCTCAAAAATGGTTTCGTACATGCAGAATCTGGATGTGAGCGATAAATATCATATTTACTCTAATTTACATTTTATTCAGTTTACAAAGGTAACCCAAGCCCCACATCAAAATAATATGCAACTTCATCAAAAATGGCAAAAAAAAAAAAAGAGAGAAAAATAATTGCCTACCTCATAAAAAATTGACTGTAAATAGAGTTTAACCTCCCATATACTAATAATAAATGATTAAATATAAAATTTAACGAAAAATTTCCTTGACAAATCAAAGTGCAAGTTCAAGGGGATAGTTAAACGCATCCATATCAAAATTACTGGCAAATGTTAGGCTGACTAAATTATATCTTGCAATCATGTATTTTACGGGTAAAGTTGCATTCCCACATTTTGATCCAAGCATTGGCAAAGGGCATTTGATCACCTGTCATGTTGAATATCCTTTCTTCTTAGTCTATTACCTTGTGATTATGTCAAATATGGTCAGATGGAAGCTACAGAGTAGATCAAGGGCAAAACCAGCAAAGTGGGATTGCACGAATGGACCAGTACTAAGAAGCCTTATAATGAAGTAGTTCGACTTAGCTTGACAACTTCCTTCAGCAAGTAAGTAACTGAATCCTTAATTTTATCAGGCACTGTGAGCTGTGGAGATGCTTTGTCCAAAGCATACAAGAGAATGACCCTCATTACATCACTCAGATTTAAAGACACAACACTAGATCCCCACACATCCTTGTTTGCAAGCTTGCAAGAATCTTTTAATACGCATCTACGACACACCTGTAGTAAGCACAAGTCCACAAACAAATAATGTCACTGCTTTCTCTTCAGCATAAACAATAAATCCATGGGCAGAAAGGAATGGGACATGAATTAATTGCTTACAGTTTGTTCTTCAATTTTAAAAAATTTGCGCAACCTCTTAGCAGCAAAAACACTCCTTTTAGCGAGGGAAGGGCAACCAAAGAGAGCCACCTCTTTCAAATTACTGCCTGACAACCATCTGCATATCCAAACATAGATGTTACGGTGATAGAAAAAGGATTTGATAAAGAAAATGTAAAAAGATTAGCAACTCTGTAAATGATAGATGGGAAAGACCAAAACAAGGAGAAGAAATTAGTTCATAGAACTTTATGGACATATAGCATCGCTTTATGTTGCATGAACAATAATGGTAAGTTGAAAATGTATCCAACAAAAAAATCAAAAAAGATGTTAGAACAAGTCAGACACTTGACTTTGGTCATTGACAAGGCTTAATTCTATTAAGCATATTGGACCAATTGTATGCTAATCCTAAAGCAGAACTTTGGAGAAGATGCCAACATTTGTCCAGTTCCACTAGTCCAGTAATTCTGCAAAATACATGTTGCAATTCTTTAAATGCATCATTGCTAATATTATGGTTTGTGATTAAGTATTTCTTCACTCAATCATTAATAAGCTAAATAACAGTTTCATTTATGTTGAATCTAATGCTTTAAATTCTACAGAATTCAATTTTTTGGTACATTAGAAAGAAAACAATAGGCCTACTACCTTAAGAATACTCTCTCATCCACATCATCCTGTGAAAGATAAGTGATTCCCTCTGGCGGTTGCTCTTGCACCAGTATGGTAGCTACCCAATGGATAAGACTGCAAACTAGATACTTGCTCTCAACGCAACCTAGATATTTACATCATGGTCTAGGAAAACAAGAATGCAACCTAGATGTCATCTATGATCAAGGCCATTTCAATTTTTTCAAGTTACCCGCATTTGAAATGTTGTTGCTAAGAGTAGACACAAGAAGATAAGCGTACACTGCTATACGCTTCTTTTTTCTTCATTTCATACTTTAGAAGTTTCCAAGTCAACAATTAATATGTAAATCAGGAACCAAATGCAATTAATACCCCGATAAACTGTGAAGTTCAAGAAAGAATTGAGTTGCACAAAAATGAATTTCCAGGCTGACTCTAACATACGGTGTAAAACAATATCAAAAGCAAACTTAGATCTCCAAATATTAGGTTTCATTGAGTAAGGAAAAAACACAGATGTAAGAAAGAAATATTCTCACTTTGCAATCTCTTGATGATCTTTGCCAAACTTATCTGCTGCGTGATAGATATAATCCCTGCCATAGTCACTGTCAAAATAACCAAAATCTAAGTTTCCATCTCGCAAGAAAGTGGCCTTGTTAAAATACCCTTGATCATACAAATGCTTAACGAAAATCTCTGCATAAGGCGAAAGCTTCAAGTAAACCTCCTTTTTGACCCTAGGTTCTTCCACCTTTAACCTCAGTTTCACCCCCTCATCTTGCTTTTTCGGTCCAAACAATTCACTCAATCTCCTTGCTTGCTCAGATTCCTTGTCATCCACCCTCTCCTTCTTCTTCCCCACCCTGCTCCCATCTTTCGACTTCGCTTTCAAACCCCTAATATCTCTCTCAAATTCTTTCAATTTCCTCTTTAACTCACTGTTCTCAGTTTGCCCTTCGCTTTCGCTTCCACTCGTATCTGTTCTCTCACTCAAACCCACTGCTTGCTGAAAGAGAACACTGAGAGACTTCTTGTTATTGCCCCTCTCATTGCTTGTTTCGGGATCGATTTGGGCAGAGGAATTTAGGGTTCTCGTGAAGAACGAAGGAAACGTTAAAGACTTACACAGCGGATTACGAATTTTGAGCAAAGAATTTGTTTGGCTTGAGAAGAGGGTTCTAAAGAGAGACATTTTCGGGAGGTTTAGAGCTTCTGGGTATTTCAAAAATTCGGCCTTGGAGAGGTTTAGGGTTTAAAGAAGTCGGATTGTTGAGGAAACCATTGATGAACTGGGAAACATCATTTGTGGGCAGAGATGAACCAGAAACTCGAGATCACAAGGGGAAATGCGATATGGGTTTTTGAGAGGTTTAAGGAAAAACATAAGATTTAGGCCTGGGCCTCCGGCCCGATCCATAACCAAGATTGCTGGAGCAAGCCCAAACTGCCCTATCAGGCTACAACCGAATTGATCATGTTTTCAAGCTGGCCCATTTTCAGAAGAAATTCAAGTAAGTCTCAGTCCGGAGACTGATCCGATATCTTTTTTATGTTTCAGTTAAGAATGATTTGTGTTCCAATTTAGGCTTTACAAAATTATATTAAATTATAAAATAAAAATTATTAAAAAAATACCACTCATTGTTAGTGAACTAACCACTCATTCAATAGTTTAGTTTCAGTGGTGTAATCCAGACACTTTTATTTGGTTAAATAAATCCTTTTTTTTTGTTGGATGAAATGTGGATCTTTAATAAATCCAATTTTAAGTTTTAAAAAGATTGACAAAAGCTAAAACCAAGTCAAATGCAGTGTTAAAGTACTTCTTGCTTTTCTAAGAGTTATCCAATAACTGAAGTTACAAACTTCAAGTGTTGCTCAAACCACCAGGAATATGTCAAAAATAATAATAATAATAATAATAATAATAAAATACATGGATGGGGTTATTACCACACCCTTAAGAGTTTAATGATCGATTAAGACAAAAAGATATAGCATTAATAATTAAGAATGTGACAATAACACCACTCCAAAACACGATTTATAATGATTTGAAAACTTTTCAGATTCATTCACTGATACAGACTGCCAGTCCTTGAACAGGATATAAATGAAGTCCAACTTATCTTACCTCTAAAAAGTACTGCATATGAGTTGCATCATGTAAAGCCACACCATGATTTTTGCATTACAAAGGGTACTAGTACTACAAGAAAACCAAAAGCGATGCAATGCCGCATTCATGGTGAGACGCTATAATGTACCTCTCATACAAGACAACTTTTAGCAAGCCTCTACTTCCCCATGTGAGTTAATATTCGGCTGATCAAAGCTTCCTTCTTCCCAGAAACAGGAAGGTTGTGCGCTGTCAGGTAGTACTTCAACTTCTCTACGGTTAAATCCTTCAGCTGCAAATTATTGACTCCAGCAGGTAACTACTAAATAATGGTTCAGCTGGTAAACAGTTTCTTTATGAATAGTATCTTGGGATAAAATAGAGAAAGTATTAAACTTCTATGAAGCATCATAAAAGGCAACACATGCACAAGAGATCCTTAGAAGCACAATAACTTATACTAACCCAAGAAATGTTTCTTAATCCTTATCATCAAGGTGACTAGAAGTTTTAGAAAAAAACTTTAATAGTTCAAAGAGAGCTTAAGCGCTTTGGTAAATTAAAGAGAGGATTGACTACATTAGCTTATCTAAAAGAGAAGAAAGCCCATTTGTGTTAGTTTCTCAGATATTAGAGGAAAAAGAGAAAACAAGACCTAAAATGACAATTTGCACTAGCTCTTTCAAAAAAGCATAGAAAGTAAAGAATTAAACTTCTAGCTATCTAGAAACTAATTTTGTCTTCTAAAGAAGCTAGTAGCATTTATCCATCACCCATGGTTGACCCATTCTGACAGCTAAAGAGAAACAGTGAAAAACAGCCAGGCATATTGAGCAAAATCAGCACAATTTTGCATTCACTTTGACAGCTAAAGAGAAACTGAAACCATTTTTGAAACACAAATAACAGCTTTTTCACCTGTCCTTTTTCTGCAAGGTCAGCCCAGTCATAATTTGCAGACTCCTTTGCATCATTTTCTGTGACTGCTTTACGTTTTCTTGCGGCCTCACGTGCTTTTCCATCACCCAAGACATCACTTTCCTCATCATAGTTGTCCCCATAGACAGAAAGCTTGAATTCTTCAACTGCTCTAACAACTCCTGGTCTGTGGACAATACAAAATGATCCCATTCCAAGTTGATATATGTCTTCAACTTTTTGCCAAGATATGCAGTAAAGATGGGAAGCTTGATTTTGTCCTTACCTAGCCAGACCTTCCTCATCAGGCAGTGTCTCATCTATGGTTTCTGGAATCTCATCTTCTTCTAGTGCCAGGGCCTGCAATACTGCATAGTGCTTCTGCAAAGCTGCAAGAAATTATCCAGCTCAATAGCAGGCAGTCAAGTTCAAAGTAAGAACAAAACAAATCAAAAGCCATTCTCTCCACCCCCTCAAAGAATGGAAAGAGAAGCAGAAGACTCAATTATACTTTTGCTGTAAAGCAGATGAAAATACTTGCTAAACATAAAGTTAACATAGCCTGAGCATCAGGAAACCCATAATTCTTGAGCAATTTAAAGCTAATATAAAGGGGAGCTAAATAGGTGAGCACGGCATAACAAACAAAATAAATAAATATCTGCAAACCATGATTCTGATACTGAAAGCCAAAACTCAGTTTGACATAGGTAGTGGCAGCTCAAGTCAAACTCCGAAGGCTTGCTTTGTTGTTTGAGCTCAGATCCCAAAAAAAAAAAAAAAAAAAATAGAACTTGAGCTCAAGCTCAGTTGTTTATAAAATGAGAAGTTGTGCCAAGCATATTAGAAAATCAAGCTTGAGTGGCTCAGCTAGTTTCCACAACTATGCACAGTTCAACCATGTTAAAAGAGCATAAAGATTTTCTATTCTTGGAATTACTCTTTGATTCTAGCTAAAGTAATAAGTGCAGAATGCAAATACCTTAGATGGTAAAGTTTAAAAGAGAAAACACTTGACGAATTCTTAACCAACAGAATTACATTGTATAGAACTTACAAGGATTAGAAAATTGGCACACTGAGAAGCCTTTCAAATCAATACGTTTCATTAAGGCTGCAGCCTTTTTAATTTGATCATCGTTTGCTCGAGGTACAACACCAGTTGTATCTAAATCAAACTGTGAAATACCACCCATCTCATTAGCTGTCATGTGCCTTGAAATTGAATTTACATACTCTAGAATAAAAAATGTTTGCTTGCCTCTTCAGTATCTCTGATGTCATCAGAATACGGAAGGTATATCATATGCATTCCTGGTGGCTCAACCTGACCGCCAGCATTAATAATCTCATCCTGTTAAGTTTTAACAAGATCGTGACATTCATCAACTGGTAACATTCATCACTATAATAAGTCAATCAAGCAAGGAGCATTTCTTACTTGTGCAACTAGAGCGACCAATTGAGGATGAGATAAGCTGCCATAGAATGCAACAGCAAAACTGCAAAAGCATAGCTCACAAAATGCTGATTAAAAAATAAAAGAAAAAAGGCAGAGCCCACCAAAAGTTCACTAGTATTTGCAACACTTTGTTAGAGTAATGTCAAAACTATTCAACATTTGTATGAGAAATTAAAGATGTATTAGAAAGATGCACTGTTTAATAGCAAGCCAAGTTGAATATTTTAGTATACTATCAGAGATCACACACATACAAAAACACAGATACATGATGCCTCCTCATTAATGCCATGAACAGAAACAGAAATGAAAGTTGAAAAAATTAAAGAATGCAGATATAAAAGACCTGCTTGGTACTTATATTTCTTGCTTTTATAATTACTTTGTCAAATTTAATTTAGTCACTCAGATCAAGGACATCCTCAGGCAGAGGAGACTCATCTTGAACAACATACTGCATTTAATTTTAAATTTTTGGTGCAAGATTTATCACCTTTTCTACAAGTTTTGTTTACAAGATAATGCAATTAACAGTTATAAGCTTCCCATCCAGCCATTCTGTTGTTCCAATAACATGGAGGAGTAAAAAAACTTCCATTAAAAACATAGTTACGACCATTTTCCAAACAACCAAACAGATGAGGTAAAGTGTTAGAAAAGGAAAAGGAGAGGGAAATGTATAGGGGAATTTAGAAACAATTGTCATTTACTAACCGCTTAAGCTTCATCATGGATCTATGCAAGGCAATAAAAATGCGGGTGCTTCCAACCACTTCCTAGATAGGACAACAAGCTACAGTGTCAGTTATTGTAAGTAGTCCTGAAAGGATCTTAAGAGAAATTAAACATCAAAACACAAGCAATATAAACGCATTAGGAAATATGAAATATATCAAGAAAATTCTCTTCCCACAAGCAATCAACCAAGCACCATTCATTGCTTAAAAGTACAGATCAAACTCAAGGAATGTTATTGTTGTAAAAAGCACGCTTAGGCAACAGGCTACTGCCTTGCCAAGCCATTAGGTGGTGGACCTGGGTGTTTGATTCCGTCTAGAGTGCCTTGCACCTAATCCAAATTTTTTTTCTATTTTTGGTATTTTTTAAAAATTAAGTGAGAAATGCATAGGCATAGTTGGCCGATGGATAGATGCTATTGATCTGAAAAGATGACTAAATTCTGCATCATCCCTTTTCCTACCAGATGTAAAATCTACACACTTGTTTAACATTCCAGAACACCTTTTCAATTCATTCATGACTTATCCATGGAACCTTAAATATCTATCATGATTACATTTTCATTCTCTCTCTCTCTTTTCCTGTTCTAAAATTAAGGAACTTTTTTTACATGCTAGTGATTAAGTCCATAAGGTTTACAAAGAGTGCTTTGACTGACACCAGTATACAAAATTATTTTTTTCAGTGAAATATGCACAATGCGTATTCACTTGCCTTTCTATTAAGGGTAACTATAGGCAAGACCAAAATCTATACCTTCCTACAGAGAGGTCATAAATATATGAAGAGACTAAATGATAAAGCTGCAGGCATGACCAAAAACTTTACAACATTTAAGAATTGAATAAGCCACCAAGAATAAGCACCACTCTCTAGTAAAGTACGATAGGCAATAAATAAGAGCTTTCAAAATGAAACCTAACTATATAAGGATTTGAATTAACCTTGTCACTAGGATAAACAAATGTTGATGGCCTCAAGTTGTGATAATCTTTTAAGCAACTTAATGGCTTGAACCCAAGAAGTTGCAGTTGCCCACTTGAGATTCTTTTTATTTCAGATAGTTCATCCATTGAGAACTTAATATTATCACTGAAGGGTAGACAAAACAATAAGGCCAAAATCAGAGCAGAAAACTAACATCATTTTCAGGCAAAAATAAATAAAATAAAATGACCAAAAAACAAAAATCATTTCATCAGAAATACAAGACATAAACAAGTCTGAGATACCAATAAATTAGCCCAACAATTATGGACCAATATTATGGGAATTATGACAAGGAATTTTGTAGAACAAACTTTTAGATCATCATGGTAGCAGCATCATTATTAGTACTCAATTGAATAGGTTACAATTTTTCAATGATAATATATAAGATTTGTTTTGGCCAGAATAACATATTAGATTCATTTTCCTTTAGTCTCTTAAAAGTAATTTTATGTTTCATTCTGTAAATTACTCAATTGATAATAAAAACAAATCAAATCAAAAATAAAATATAGCTTTTAAATTAAATATTTCTTACAAATTAAAAGCCTTTCCCACAATATTGTCAAAGAAGAATGTCAAATATCATTTCCACAATATTCTTCATCAGAAGAAAATATAAATAAACAAGAGAAATTAAAAGTGATTAGTATCCCGAAAGAAAATAACTAATAAAGCACCCCAAAAGTTATAAGATAAAAGTATGCAAAATGCAATCAGTGGTAATCTAAGCACTAAAGTGAAATAGATTTGCTTACTTTTTATAGGGATGAAAACGTTCAGGAGGTCCCTGAATCAATGCACCCGTATCCTCACAGATAAAAGATCTTTCAATCTGGAAAAAGTCATAAAAAAACCTAATTAAATCAACACCTTACCGCATAACTACCTGATCTAGAAAAGAAACGAAATGAATGATATGCTACTACAGAATCATTTCAAAAAGCAGGAAATACCTTTCTAAAATCCATTTCTAACTATAGATTATTCATTATCTCTGAATGTGGAGTAGAAACTAGAAAGGCATTTGATCAACAACCATGACAACAAGAAGTTTTCTTCTCTGTGAAAACTGTTTACCATTTAATACAGCTTAAAGGCAAATTAATCCTACAGATATATTACCCTTTTGAGGGAAACAACAAACTGGTATGTTTTTCCAAAAATATATTGTAAGTGGGTCCACTTGTCTATTTAACATAGATGAACTGCATAAATGCATGTAATATTCCCTCTCCTTCAAAAACTCTTTGGCAACCAAGAACTATTTGTTAGATAAGTTAGACACCTCAGAAGGACCAATTCAAACACAACAAGATATTCTTAATCAAAGTCTGCAACCAAAGATGTTATGATGCAGAGACTCCCTTGACTGATCCCTCAATGTCAATGTTTTAATGAGTCTTGGCATTCACCATGCTGCATGTCCAATGAGTTAAGGAAATTTTGAAATTTTGAATAACATCCTTCTGCCCTATCACCCAGTACAAAGTTCCATATCAAAACAGACATGAGAATCAACAGCTGAGACAGCTGCACCTTGTATACCATACTCCTTTCTTGACTAAAAAACTGCAGCACTAAAAGGATGATGAACAACAAAACATGATTTTCAAGGCATGGTTAACAACAAAGTTGAACTTGTACTTGATCAGAAATGGCCAATAAATACAAAAGAGAAAATCAAATAACATTGATTTACCTACCCAATCAAACTAAGGCATAAATCTATAGGGACATAACATACCAGACTGAAAAGCTAAAGCAAGGTCTGATCTGTGTTGATCAAAATATAAATTCCACTTTGAAATAGTTGAAAGAACTCCATTTTAAGGTACAATGATTCTAGATCTCAACTTTCCCAAGAAGCAGGATATTAAGATCAAATTGTGACAGAAGGAACAAAAAATGTAGCAACATGGGGTATCCAAATCCATAAAGGTTCAAGCAATCTCAAGTTCACAACTCACCAAAAAGCATAAAAATTTCAAACAAAAAAGGCAACAAGAAGCCTACACTAAAGAAATAGAAGCTGGTCCAGATTTTGTTTCCCATCATTTCAACCATTGACTAGATCTAACCATTTATCCCTACGGAAAAGGGGTACATGTAACGTCCAGAAGCTAGATTTCAAAGGAGAGTTAAAACTTAGAGAATTAATATTAAACAATCTATAAGTCAAAAACTCCTAAAATGGGGGAAAATGAAGAAGAACAAGAACAAGAAAAAGGAGGAGGAAGAATTTTGAAGACATAAAACTTCATTGAATCGTCAAACAAAAGTACTTCAAGGACCCTTTTAGTATCACTGTATGTGCAAGCATATATACCAATGAGTCATTATAAGATAATTCCACAATACCTTTAAAGGAAGATTGGTGAGAGAATCAAGCCAGGTAATTGACCCTGCAATAAAAAAGAATGGAAATAAATAGTAACCAAGCACAGAAGAAAGCAACTCACTAACATCCAACATTCCATTAGAACATAGGTAAACCATGTTTACCTGGAACTGTTGGTCGAATTAAAGCATATGTATTCAGCTCAATCGACAATCCATTGGCAATTGAAAATGTGATCCTCTTAATTATCCTCTTTGTAAACATACGCTTCCTTAGTTGATCTTTCATATCTTCCAATCTGAAATTAGATTGAAAATATTTTTGCAAAAAGGTAATGTAGAGACAGACAACTTAAATTTACATCTGAATAATTCTTTTAGCATTAATACCATGTCCCTTACATTATTAAATCACAGATCATGATGGAATATTAAACTGAAAAAACCAGCAACAAAGATCAAAGCTCTTAATTGAATTTGAGGGGAAAAAAGAAGAAGAAGAAAGAAGAAAACAACAACCTAGATCAGAATCCCTAAGCTAGAAGAAAATAATTTTCTTATATGAGAGTTGTTCAAAGCTTTCAAGAAATGGGCTTCAGGTTGATTCCAATTTCCAAATGAACAAAGAGAAAAACTGGTTTCAGAAGAACATTGTATACTCAAGAAAAGGTCAGATATGCAGGCAACAAATACCTTTGATCTGCTAACGGCATGAATTGAGCAATATCATCACCTTCTAGTCCAATCAAATCCTGAAACAACAAATTCTTGGTGTCAAAAGCAATACATATAACCAACTACAGAAATCACTCAAGAAAACAAATCAAGGAAGGACCAGCATACAGCATAGAATAGAGAAACATTGAACACCCCTTTGGAACAACTCAAGGGGAGTAGCTCAATTGAAATGCCAAGATCCTGTGCATCCTGGAAAGAGAAGAAAAAGAAAGGTCATATTTTGTCAGAAATGAAATTTACTTTGATAAAATGCAATATTAGATCACTGAAGAATTGTGTGTCTGGAATTTCACATTTATTGCAATAAACATACTTTAGCTCTCTGCAAAGTAGTTCTTGTCATATCTGCTTTTGCTGCACCAGTAAGACACCCAAAAGGATCATCTTCATTCGTAAAGAGAAGTATTCGTTTATCAGCTGTCTTAGCAGACCTGAGAACATTTCATCATCAGACATTACCAAAATCTACACTGGAAACTTCAAATAAAAAGTATATTCCTAGCTTAGGCATAAGACTCCAACAGGAAACTGTACCCTTTACGTAGAAGAGCTTGGGCTACCCATATAGCATTATAAAGGGAATTCTCTCGAGAACCAGACACAATGCCATACTGACTTCCAATTTCTTTCATAAAAGATTCTGCAAATTACAATTTACATAAAATTCTCCTTTTGTTACCTGGAAAAGAAAAACATATTTCTGTATGCTCATATTCTTGATGCATGAGTGAAAACTGAAAACCATGAATATCGGCCCAGCCCAATATAGTGAATTCATAAATCATAATCCTTTATGTATTTATAATAAGCAAAACATAAGGCATATTAAAACTTCATAATGTAAAATAACATGCAAAATAATATGAGAAAAAAATGAACAAAAATAATCAAACTTTAAACTGCATATAAGACAGAACTTAAAATGAGTTCTAGATCCAGGCAAGGTCCATTAGTGAAATCATAATTAAAATAAATTAATAAAATTATAGAACATAGAAACTATAGATGATGAATGAAATCCTCTACTTTTTAAAATTACAACACATTATATGGAAAATATTTTTATTTGACAAACAAAATATCACGAATACCTTGAAAGAAACCCAGAATGTAAGTGCAACTAAACCTTGGTAAAAGGTTGTACACTTCAACTCTTTGACCAAAGCGTGATTAAGATTTAAGTAAAATAAATTAAAATTTTGATAAGCTTTTAAAATGTAGTTCTTTAAGCACCTTTTGTTTAACAAGTATCTTAGAATTTATGGAATCAATTTTAACACAAAATGATTAGAGAGCATGCAGTCATGTCCACCATCATATGGTATGGATTAATCCCAGAAGACTTACCCTCTATGTGATCAAATTCTTTTAAAAGCCTTGCTGTTGGCCTATCTAGGTGCTCCCTCTCAGCAACATTAAAAACAAAGACACCATTTAAATCCTGTAAATTCTTCTTTTCCCTCTGCATTCAGAAAGCAAAGATAAAAACGAATATCAACATGTAGCACACAAGCTTAGCATGCAAAGGAGTATTTTAGATCAAGTTAGGAGATGTTCCACTTTCTGGCTAGCTGTTGAATTTTAGAACCTGAATAATACTCATCATGCTTATTGAGATGTTCATGAACAAAGAAGTAACATACACTGATCCTCTAAGGAATCTTTGCAACAAACATTAATCAAATTACAATAACCAGAATGACTGATTACTGTAATCACATTGCTAGCACATGGCTACAAGGTACTTCAGGCAAAACAACGTTTTTTACTTGTTTGATCAATTAAATATCAACTAAAGTCATGGTTCACATGATGACAACTGTTTCCCCCAATATCCTAACACTTAAGGTTCCAAAAGAAAACTGCAGTTTACTTAATTTCTATCTTCGCCATGGTTAATGTTTTTCTCTCAATTCACATCTCAAAGACCAAAAAACTTCATCCCTCTACTCCAAGCCTTACCTTGCTATTTTTGTCCTAAAGGGACTCTAGGACCCAATTGCAGCCATGAAAGGAGAAAAGTCAAACCATAGTAAGAATCAAAGAGTTGAGCATCAAATAATTCAGTTGAAAAACTAAATGTTACAAAATGCTAGAACAACATCTTACAGTGTTAAAGAAGCAGATTGCAACTTCATCATATGATCTACTTATAATTTGAGTCTTCAAGGACTGTGCAATACAACTGATGGCAATGTGGAAATGAGTTTCATCCTTTTGATCCTCCTGCCAATATTCCAATCACGAATCGTTGGTTGAATTACAATCACAAATAGCAGAAAAAATCATCATGTTGAGAAGTTGGAATATATTTACAAAAGAAACGTCAAACAACAAGAAGCTAGCATAGTCCTGCTATTTTGTAAGCAGTAAAAAAATACTAATAAAGTCAATTAAAAAATATAAAAATGAAATTTATGCAGCGAAACTTGCTAGAGAACATAGTAAATAAAGACATCAATTAAAAACAATAATCCTAAAAATTTACAGAAAATGCAAAAAAAAAAAAAAAAAAAAATCTTTGAATGAAGTGAACTCACCCCAGGAGTGGTAGTGCTGAACATCTTAGGAGAAGCATCAACCAAATACACAGCAAATTCTTTGGTGGCCTCCTTTTGCTGTAAAAAAGGTAGGGATTATTGGTTCTTATATTATCGAGTTTTTCCGAACACACATTACCAAAAGAAAAAAAAAAAAAAAGAAAAAGCAGGAAAAATAAAAACCAGGTAAAAATCGTTCTCAGGATCTTCATCATCGTCTCTGAAAACGTCGTCGGGGTCGACGTCCATCGGAAAATTCTGTTTGGAGAAAAACAGAGTGCGAGCGCTGGCGAAGGGAGAGAAATGGGGTTCTGCCCGTCCGGACTTCGGGGTTTTAGAACTTTAAACGGCGCTTGTCCCTTACGCCTTTTATCTATGAACAAAATGCTACTGAAATAATTCCGAATTCCGAAATTAAGATACTTTTGCGACTTACACTTACTAGAGTGCGAAGGAAGTTTCATTTTTTTATTAAAATCAAAATCTTCATAATAATTCAAACTCCAAGTGGCCTTTCATAAATTAAAAAAAAAAAAAATCACCCTCCAAGTGCTCAGCAACATGGAAAATGGTTAAAAAACATTGATAATAAAATTTTAAAATGTGTATTAATAATTGTCAAAAAAAATAAAATAAAATGTGTATTAATACTATAATTTTTTTATGACCGTATTAATACTATAATTTATTTAGGATTTTTTTATAACAAAAAAATGAAATTAAAACCTCACATTTCTTATATGTATAAAAATATCTTCATTAAAATATAAATAGTCACCGGATCACTAAGACTTTTCAATTTCTTTATAGTTAATTGATTGAAGAAAATTTTTTTCTTTTTTCAATTTTTCTAAAGGTTTCTTTTTTACAAGATTATTCTTTTATTTTCAAAAATTAATATGATAATAAAAAGAGGGTAAAAGTAATTTTTTAATTTTTTTATATAATTTTCAATTAGTAATTTTTTTTTTTTTACGCTTTGAAAAAGTCTTTCTCATTGCAGCATTGCTCCCAATTTTTCATGTATAAGATGTATTTGAAAATTTTTCTACCTACTTTCCATATACCAGTTTGCCTCCCCGGACTTAATATAGTCATTTCTTCACATCCCTTTAAGGATTTGAAGTGTTCAAGTCTGTGCTCGTTTCATGTTTAATGTAAAAA
>BPVZ01000120.1:717701-733052 GCA_020521535.1 Rubroshorea leprosula
ACTAACATTGAGCCTCTCTACTGATTTTCTTATGCTAACTTTTTGTAGGTGATGTGCAGTACTGTTGATGACTTCATGGTATACAACAGCTAATCAGTTGAACTTGAATAGGGAATAGAAAGATAACAATGAGCTTTTCAAGCTTTGGAGATGCATGGATAAAAAAAAAAAAATCTGTGTAGAACACACTGTTCCAAAGAGGGTTACCAAATACCACACTCAACAAATATTCTTCTTCTCTCTCTACCCACTTAAGTGGAAAATAATCAAACTTAACAACAAAGTTTTTCTACTTTAGGAACACAACAATAAATCATCAAGAATAAATTCTTGGATCACTATGTCATAATCATCACCATAATAAAGTTGGAAGTCAAAATCTCCCATCAAATTGGGATAAATCTCACCAAGTGTGCTGAGTATGTTCCAAGAGAAACTGGAGACTTAATCACTGTTGATCATCTGCCAGAACTAACTCCTGTACTGACCTTGTCGATGTTGCAACTCACTTTCACTGTCTTTCTACTGTTCTTGCAATGATGATCAAAACCAGCCACTAGCCATTGTTTAAAGCTCCCCTGACTTGATATATTTCAAAGTCCAAGCCCCATGCCATTCATGTATGAGTTCATGAAGACTTTTCTCAACGCCAAATGTATGGATATATACAACAAAGGAATCCTGAACAACTAAGAAATTGAAATGGTTAGTTAACATAATTTGAGTATGGCATAAATAGTCTAACAATAAGTTCACCTACAACTAATAACTTGGATTTTAACATTCGAATTGTGCACATATTAAAAGATTAAAATGTGACAATGCACCTTGAAATGATTTTTGCATAATGCTGCCTCGAAGCATTACTCCATCCACTTTCATAGATATCCTCAAACTGTCCTTGATTAAGGGAATTGATCAGGGGAAGTTACAACAAAAACTCAGAAAATCCATGTCCTGCAAAAGTGAATTAAAGCTTAGCATTATCTTGATGAAATGATAGAGAATCTCTTCGAACAATTGAGAGATGAGAAGACGAAGCTTGCCTTACCAAAGAGGGCATTCTTTGGAGGGTAGAAGCTTGCTGCTGCAACTATGAATCTATGACAGATCCTGTGAGCACCACCATTTTTCATCAAATTGTTAGATCTTGAAGCTACTTTGCTAGTCAATCCATTTTAAGCAGCAGTTAAAGCAACTTTGTTTGTGCCGTAATCTTGGTTGTGACTTGAGATGAATAAAGAGGAACACAATACACATTGTTGGATCATTCATTTCTGACTCATCATACATTCCAGAAGCTTCACCACTTGCATGAAAGGTAGCGTTAATATCAAAGCATCCAGCTCCTACTTGTTGAAAAAAGAACTTGCCTAAAAAGGGAGGCTTGAACTTGGAATCTTGGATCAATCACCTATTAACTAATCCTGTAGTTGACTTGAAAACAGCAAAGGGTTTAATCAGATGCTGTAAGACAAAAACAGGACAAGAACTAATTATAAGTTGGGTGTTACACAGTTTCAAGGAAGCAGACACTAAAATTATGGGAAATGTGATGATAAATAAGAACAAGATGGGGGGAGGGCCAAATAAGGGAACATCTAGACACTAAGTTGGACTAACTTCTTGATATCTACCTAATTTCCATGCACCAGAATCAAAATTAAGATAAAAAAATACAAATATACAAATAGTTGGTAACACAAATACAAGAGAAAACCAGAGTCAATTATATCATCAAAATGTATCACTTTGCAGATGATGAATAGAGATATCATGACATATAATTCTTCAAAATATATCACTTTTTGCTTATCCTAAAAATTAACACAACCAAGAGAAATGGGTAGCATGATAAAATTTTAGACAGGTTATTTGTTTACTCACAGAATATGTAGCTTGACATGGTCAGATTACAAGATTGTTTAATTTAGCAATGATGATATCCATTTTCCAGTTCCAGCTAGCGGAAAAATCTAATTGGTACAGAGGCCAATCTAGATGGAAAAACACCATAGGAAAGGAGGGTACCATTGAGAATATCCTTCTAAATCAAAATTCAATTCTTGTTCCAAAACTCTCCCCAATTCTTCAAAATGGAAAACATGAGGTTCTGTAGTAATGAATTCAAAATTCAAATGGGCTGGCTTGCCTAAGAACCTCATTTTGCAACTTGCAAGCTCGTTCGTGGTTGTGGCTTTATCAATATAAACTGAATTTAGAGCATACAGAAAGCATCAATTGTAACATAAAAAAGAAAAAAGGGATAAGTGAACTGCAAAAATGAAATCAAAGTAAAATTAATAACACAAAGCTGTAGAAGTATATATAATCTGGAAAAAAAATTGAAAAAATTGCAAAATAAATGACAGAAATTAGTCAATCTTTAATGCAACCAATATATATTAATCAAGAGAAGGGAGCAATGGGAAATAATCATTTAATTCCAAGGCAGCTAACGTTATAAATAGTAGAGAAATATATTAGTATATCATTAAAATGTATAATTTTGCTCAAGTAAAATCAATTGTAGAGAGAGCCTAACATATGAATTTTGATTCCTTGTCCTAAACAATAACAATAGCAAAGCAAATAGGCTTCACAATAAAATTTTAAAGAGGTAATTTGGATACTTACAGGGTAAGTTCTACTTTCCCAAATAAAAAACTTGTAAAACTGCAGCTTGATTTAGACAAATTACAAGCTTATATAATTCAGCAAAAGCCATCTGTGTTTCAGTTCCAGCTTACAAGCTTGTTTAATTTGGAAACGGTCATCTACGTTCTAATTCCAGCTTACAGAAAATCTCATTTGAACATCAGCACCTGCTTGTTTCAAAAGTCTTCCCAATTCTTCAGAATGGAGAACATGAGGTCCTGCAATATTGAATTTAAAATTCAAATTGGTTGGCTTGCCTAAGAACATCACTTTGCAAGCTCATTGGTGGTTGTGAATTCCCGTGATGCCAGGGCCAACCACTCATCCCCTTTGAAATAATCTGAAAGCGTAAGCCATTTTTGAGGCAAGTGAATGCATGCATGCTCTCAAAGGAAAATAATTTTCAGGTGGATAATAAATGGTATATACAACTGATGAATCCAAGAAATGAATGAAGTACCTCATCAACAAGTGGTTGTAGCTAGCTCGCTCTACCAGTCAATCTGCACAAAAAGGATTTGCAATTTTAGAAAAATGGATCCTTACACTCTATGAGCATCACATACCACTGGAGAAGATACTAGGACGTAATTACCAACTTTGATGACTTCCCAAAGGAGACATTTGTAAATGGAGTGGCTTTCTCTGGAGAGGATTTTGGTGGTGGGGCAGGTGATGGGGAAACAGCAGCTGCTACAGGAGCTGACTCATTCATAGGTTTAGTTGGAATAGGTGGTGCTGTTGTGGGGGAATACTGGACAAAGGTGCTTTTGTTGCCCCAACATTCCGTTTCATATGCATCTCAAAGTCTCCAATCTGTCATGAAATAACAAATAGCAAACAAGCTAAAGCACCATATCAAACGGCAATACATACAAAATGATAAGAACCCAAAGCTGGCCACTTGCAAGGCTTTACACCTAAAAATCTAATTGGTATTGAAACTTTTATCACTCATGATAAATAAATAAATTCTGATATTTAAAATTTAAGGAATTTCTAAGTGAACTATGAAGAAATTATGTCTTCCAAAAGGTCAAGCAAATCAGTCAATAACAAGGGTAAAAGAATCAACCTTCATTTTCAGCTCAGCAATATATCTGTCTCGTCACAGACCTCTAGCATCAATTCCTGATAAATTTGAAAATAAGAAATAAGCAAATCAAGCATCAACTAGAATCAGAGTAAAGCCAACATTTTCAGTCCAATATATCAAATGAACACCAAGATAAATTTCAATCAATATTCATCAAGAGATAATCACAAACATAATAGAAACTAAACAACAGCCTAATGAAGTTCAGAAAAAGACCACCTCCAGGAAAGTGAATTAAGTGGTGAACACATTAAGTTGGTAGATATTCAGCTGTTGATCTAATGCCAAAAAAGTTTAATTTTGCACTAAAGTTCACATGTGTAGTGGTCAAAGTCCATAAATAAACACCACTGCCTTGAGCAAACTAAATTCAAGCTTTTTTTTACATGCATCTTGATTCATCTCAGAATTCTTCTTGAACTTCCTAAGGTAACAATCACTCAGCAAAGAAAATTAAACTAGAAATGTGTTTGCAGTTCAGAAAAAAAAAAAAAAAACCTAGAAATGTGTTTACTATGATCGCAAACCATTAACAAAAGTGCATGCACAACAAGAATCATCATGAATTATTTCTTTAGTATTGACAAAAAATTAGTGAATCACTCTCAAAGATAGGAAGGAATCCTTAGACCATTTTTGTATTCCATAACCAGTATAATGGTAAGTTTGAATTGAATACAACAAAAACCAATGTGACAGAGATTTATCCCTAGCACAGTGTCACAATTCAATTACAGTCAATTGTTGCATTTCTCCCAAAAAAAAAAAAAAAGAACTGCAAAGAATGCTTAAACTTAAACTAGACTAGATATAATAAACTCACCACTGGACTTGGCCGTCACAGTAGATTCCGGTGTCTTCACTTATGTTATTAGAGAAGAATTTGGCTTCCCACCAGCCACTAAGCCAGAGACGTGCAATGTTTTTAGAGTGCGCCAGTTGCCATTGGGCACATGAATTGTAGCAGGCCTTTTGTGTAAAAATCGTGACTGTGAAACTGTGCTTAGAGGACCTGAAATTTAATAACAGCGTATAAGCTTCCAATTTGGAAGATGAAGGCTTCACAGGACCTAAAATCTGTATCCACTTCCTTGTTCTTAATACAAATTAAATTCACCAATCTAACCATTTTAAGAAACTAACTGCTTGCCAGCCATTTAACATTTCAAATAGATGCAAAGCTAATCCATAAGAAAACAAAACATAAAGTAGATCTTTCCATCTCCAGTTCAGAACTCCAAAATTTAAACCGAATTACTTAAAATAGAACTACTAAAAACAGAAAAGGAAAATAAGAGAAAAGGCATCTATTAAAGATTTTTCTAAATTCTCATATGAAATGCATAAAATTGTAATGCCCGTTTCAGTTCACACTAAGATCTCATTACCTTTTACTCATATTATATCAACTTCGGGGATGCCACGGGTGAGAGTCCAGTAGTCTCCTGCCGCCTCAAAGCACTGTCGTTTTAGATGCGGGCACCACTGGATGTGTAATCGTCGAAGTGAGGGAGGGAAGGCTTCCCTTGGCAAAGATCGTAGCTTTGGGCAGTCCATTATCCATAAGTATCGAAGGGAGCTTAGGTTTTGGAATAGCACCCCAGGTATGGATTCCAAATTTTCTTCGTTCCAAATTGAAAGAGAGATTAAAGAAGAAGGCAGCACAATATCCAGAGGGAATTTCTGCTCAATTGTCAAGTATCCAAGAGAAATAAGGTTTTGGAGGCCCATCGTCGAAGCCTGACCTGAAAGTGATAGATTCTGAAGCGATGTGAGTTGGTACATTGTATTCGGCACACACTTGAGATTCTTACACCCTAAGGAAAGCTTTGTTAAGTTTGGGGGCAAACCCCCATCTGGAATGAACTCGATGCTGGGACAGTCTATCATCTTTAGTTTTTGAAGAGATTTCAACTGATACATCGTATTTGGGAGGGATTTGAAATTCTCACACCTTTTTACCACCAACTTCTTAAGATTGGGGGTGCATAACCACAACTCTTCTGGTATGGACTCTAAAACTTCACAGTGGTAAATATGTAAATTAATGAGATTGCTGACATAATCAAGGTTGGGTAAACTTTTCAATATTTTACAATTCAAAATAGAAATGGATTGGAGTCCCGTACAATTCTGCAACATTCTCTCTGGAAATGATTCCAACCACTTGCCACCCTCAGTAACTGTAAATTTCTTGAGAAAAGCTGGTAGCTGATGACAACTACCCTGAGAAGAATACAAACATGGAAGATTATATATTTCCAAATGTAGATTGTCACCATCAGCATCTGGTAAAGACTCAAGCCCTTTACAATTATCTATTCTCAAGTGTTTAAGCGAGGTGGGTAATTTGCCTCTTGGAAACGACTTGAGAGAATCACAATTAAGAATTTCCAACCTTTCTAGTCTCAACATCAACATATTAGTGTTGCTGCTACTGCTCCCATCCATCCTCATCATCATTGCATCGGGTAATGACTCCAAAGCTCTACAATTCTCAAGCCTAAGATGTTTAAGATTGAAAGGCAAGAGGCTTTGTTCTATTTTTGTCCCTTCCTCCCACAAACAAGTAAGATCATTGCAATTTACAATATGCAAAGTCTCAACTACTGTCATAGACTCTGTAAAACTCTCAGGCAAGTAAGTCAATTTTGCAATATCCAGTATTATTAAGTCAGTGAGGGAAGTGAAATCAACCATGCTCTTCAAAAGCACCCTGTTGCAGCGTCTAATAGACAACTCTTTCAATGATGGAAGACTCATGCTCATAGGTAAGCAAGTCAGTTCTGAAATTTTCTCATGCTCAATTCTCAAATTAGTAAGAGAGGGGACATCTCCCATACTCTTCAAAAGCTTCCTATTGCAGCTTCTAACATCTAACTCTTTAAGTGAAGAAAGGTTGCTGGGTAATTGTCCTAACAACCTAGGACAATTTTCAATCACAAGCTTATGAAGACAAGGGAATTCACCTGCACTTCCAGCTGGAGAAGACCATTCCTTCCACTCTGGCATGTTTCTAAACACCAGTTCAGCTAGTGATGGAAAAGAGCCATGCTGCCCATAAAACTCAGAACCTATAGCTTCTATTGAACCCATTCCTTCAATAATCAATTCTTTTAAAACAGGTAGTAGGCCGAGTGATGGTAACAAAGTGCATCTCTCACAATTGCTGAGCTGCATGGATGATAAATTCAATAATAAAAAAGGATCACAAACCCAGGGAGGGAAATTCTCACCACCATAGCAAGAAATTTTGAGACTTTTCAAATTTGAATGAGGTTTTAACCAATTGAGGACTTGCGTTTTACGGACTAATTCATCTCGATCATTATCAAAAATAATCCACCCCAGATTAAAATCAGAAGTCCACTTCAAGTCTAACTCTTCCAAACCATGGATCTTGTCTAGGTTGGCCTCCCTAGCATCTTGGACATCCAAAACATTCTGCAAATCTAGAATAGATAATCTTCCTCGAAGTTGCGACAAGTTCTTCAAATCAGATAATCTCGTCATCATTCCACTTGCCTTCCCCACAATGAATTTGGACAATGTTACAAGATTTTTAAGATTGCCTATTCCTGATGGCATCTCTTTTAAAGATGGTGTATCAGTGGTATCAAGATGATGGAGATCAATTAGATTCCCAATTGTCATAGGCAACTGACTAAGCTTTCTACAACCACATAATAGTAGTGTTTATAAGAAGAGAAGAGAACCCACCGATTCAGGTATACATTCAATACTTGTACTAGACAAATCAATGTACCGAATATGTTTCAAATTTTGAAAAGATTCTAGTAACTCGCTTATCAGATAGTGGCAAAGAGATAGCACTCTTAAGCGATTTAATGTTGGTAGGAAATCATGCAAGATTCTTTTAGACAAATACTGCCCAATGTTGTCGGGACCACAGAGTGGCAAGAATGTTTTCAAATGCTTCAATTTATCCAAGACTGTGAATCTCTCTGAGATTTCATAAGAGTGTGGAGTAAATGACAAATGACGAGCTTTCGCTAATTTTTCATCACCCATGCTACGTTCAAGATTGCAATATATTTTTCCAGCAACATTTACAGCTAAATCATTTATGAGGTCATGCATCACAAATCGTGATTTATTTGTACTTGATTGCTAAAAGAGTGATTTGGACAATAATTCATGGAAATATTGATGGCCAATCTCCTCTTCCACTTGCTTCTTTCCACATGACTGTTGCTGCAATAAGCCCTCAACCATCCATAATAAAACCAGCTCCTTTTCTTTAAATTCATAGTCTTGAGGGAACAAAGCACAATAAGCAAAGCATCGCTTCAAGTAAGAAGGAAGATGATTGTAGCTCAATCTCAGAGCAGGAAGAATTCTACTTTCATCTTCCGATGAACTCCATATATCACTGTTTAATACATTTTCCCACTCATCACGACACAGCTTTCCCCGCAAGATGCCACCAAGTGTTTTTAGTGCTAATGGCAATCTTTTGCACCTCTTAACAAGCTTCTCACCAACATCTTGTAGGTTTGGGTGCGCATCAAAGTTCTCTTTTCCCAGTGCATGTCGTGCAAATAGTGGCAAACAAGCATCATCTTGTAGCAATTCTAAATTGTAAACTCCATCATCTCCTCTCATCATCGTCCCAACATCCTTATTTCGAGTTGTGACAATTATTTTACTTCCAGGAACTCCTGACATGAAAGGTCTATTCAAGACATCCCACCTGCCATATTCCTTATTCCAAACATCATCTAATACAAGAAGAAATTTGTGCCCAGATAACTCCCTTTTCAATTCCTCTTGAAGTGAACTAAAATCAAGTGAACTAAAATCATCAAAAACACACTTTTTCTTAGTTACCTGTTCCAAAATGGTTCTTGTTATTCGAGCAACATCAAACTCATCAGAAACTGAAACCCATGCCTTCAAGTCAAACTTGCCTTCTAGTTTTTTATCATTGTAAACAAGCCGAGCAAGAGTTGTCTTGCCTAGTCCACCCATTCCGACAATGGGAATAACAAAGTCTTGTTCAAGACTACCTCCATCTTTTAGCAACCTCTGAACAATAGCATCTTTATCTTCATCTCGACCCCACACCTTATCTTCAAGAACAAAAGACTCAGATAGTCTTTTTGCAACTACTTTGTGAGACCTATCTTCAAGTTTCAAAGCCAAATTGATCAGGCCCAAAGTACGCATCCCATTTTCAATTTTTTGCAATCTACCGCTCAAATCCATCACCATGGAATTAATCTCTTGATTGGGCTTAGCCTTATTAGAGCTAAAAAAATTCTTGACACCAGAGATGATTCTTTGTTGCTTGCTAGGTCTGGCTTTAGATTCTGCAATCAATTCAGACCTCTTGGCATCAATCACAAACTCTTCGAGTATGTCCTCCATATCATAAGCCAAGTCCCTGAGATCATCAAGATATGACTTCACAAACTGGTTGGCAACTTGATTTTCTTCTGCATGTTGAAGTAGAGCAGTAATTTTGGGCAATAGAGTCATCCAACTTTCCATCTGGGCATGTATTTCCTCCTTTGAATCCCATAGTTGATCACTTAGATATTCCTTTAACTTTTCGAATAGCAAGTCAAATATAGCATATAAAAAAGAATCTCCAACACGAGATAAGACTTCCATTGGAACTTTGTTAATGTTCCCTACGTCTAGCCCTTCGTTAGTGGCAAACTTGGGGGAGGGCATGGCACTCGGTAAAAGCACTTTCTCTAGATCGATAGACTCAATGGCAGAGCTAAAGGAGGAGCTGGGCCTAAAATATTAAAAAAAAGTTAAGTTTTCTTATAAAATAAAAAAATAGTGCATATGTTAATTATGAGGTAAAACAGGCAAATCTAAACTTAATTGTCAATTATATTGTAGTTTAATCATCAACTAAATCCATTATTTCTTTTTTTTAATTCAAAATAAAACTCTTACCATTCAAACACTTTTAATTTCTTTCTTTGCGACGTTCTTTGGCAGTTACTTATTATTGTAATGGCTAATTGTTTTGGATTTGGACTTTTAATTACTTATCATTTAACTTTTAATTTTCTTAAAGTATAATTGCTAATTGATTATACTGCGTGATGTCTAATGTTTGATTGAATCATAGTTAATAACTTCAAGTTATATTAATCATCTTTTTATCTAGTTCTATACCTATTCTATGATTATTTGTGAACTTTGCCATCAAATATTTAACTTTGGGTTTAAGTTTTATATTTATTTTTATATTAATCCCATATAAGGCAAATCTAGACTTGTATACTTAATTTAATTTAATTTAAATTAATTTATTTTATTTTATTTTATAATTTAATTTATTTCCACAAATTACCCTTATTTCTAAAAAGGCTTTAACGAATTAATTTGTGATTTTTTTTCTATTTACTATTTTATTTGTTATTATTCTCTTTTTTTTTATTTTAAAATTTTAGAATTTGAGTATTTTACATATTAAATTATAGTACTTAAGTAATTTCAGTAGAAGAACTAAAGTTAATTTCATCTTTTTCTCCTTTATCATTACTTTTTTATATATGTTATATTTTGTCATTGTTGTATTTTGTTTTCCTTTGTTTTCCATTGCTTTTAGAATACTTTTTATTTGCAATTTATATATTATTTTAATAATAAAAAATTAATCATAGATCGAACTACCCTTTTTAATTATTTAAAAGAAATTATAACTTTTAATTTATAGTTTTGCACGCTCTAACCTTGAATTCTGGCGACGCCGCTGGGTGGACAGACTTTCTTCAGAGACGATGGCAAAGGAATTTAAGTTGTCGAGGCCTCGCAGTCGCATGTCTTGAAGAGAAGGTTGACCTTTCAACTGATGGCAATGTTCAATTTTCAGCTGTTGAAGAGAATGGAGGTTTTCCAACCACTGCGGCAGATCTTCTAGGCTACCAAACCTCGATATGTTCAATTTCTTGAGGGCAGTGAGATGTTGCAACTCATCTGGCAAGTAATTTAGTTTATCCCATCCTTCCAAACTCAAAGATTCAAGAGAGGCATGGAGGTCAGGAATGGAAGAGAGCCCAGGAAATTTCTCCAAATTCGACCAGAAAGGACCCATTCGCAACTCCTTTAAGTTGGTGAGGCCACCAAGCCACTCATGTGAAATGTCTCTTACCATATTCATTCCACAAATGTAAAGAACCTGGAGACTAGGCAACAGTCCAAGACTAGGAATCTTTTGAAGATGACTGCACTGCATAACCTTTAAAGTCTGCAACAAGTAGAGCTCGGAGAAAGATCCTGCAGGTAATGTTTCAATTTTGCTTTCAGCTATTTCAAGGTATTTTAATTGTTTCAATTTCCTGAGAGAAGCAAGCAATACTTCTGTTTTAGCTCTGACTAATTTTAAAGATCGCAAGCCTTTCGGATCTGATTCCATGTTAATGGTAAATTCGCCCTCCAAAAACAAAGAATGCAACCTCTGAGAAATACCTCTAGGAATGGCTGGATGCACTAACCCGTCATGCTTGATTCTCAAATTGCGAATGGTAGAAGTCTCATCAATATTGGAACCATTCTCCCAAATCAAAGTTACAGCATTCGAAACAGCCAGAGCAAGATCATGCACTACATCGTGCATTTTGCAAGATTCAACATTGCCACAAGCATCCCTTCTCACATCTTGGAATAGGGAATTGGATACCAACTCATTAAAGTACTCATTTCCAATATCCTCCATTGTCATAGGGCTTTCACCAGATATTTGTTGAAGAAATCCTCCGGCCTTCCATAGTTGAATTAAATCATCTTTTCTAATTTCAAAATCTTTCGGAAAGATTGAACAATAAGAAAAGCATTTTTTCAAAGTTGAAGGCATACAATCGAAGAATCTCATTTTTAATACAGATAAAACTGTATTGTTTCTACACTCAAATTGATTGCTCCATGTTCCTCCGATGGCAGATGCAACCAATGGCAAGCCACCACATTGTTTTGCAACCAGTGGCAACCAATGCTTTGAAGATATCAAAGCATTTGCAGATGATCTCAGAACTACCTTCTCAATTATCCCCAAACATTCATCATCAGATAGACTCTGCAAATCATATCTACAAATAGGAAACTCTTTCCCTAGCACAGATGCTACAGTTTCACAACGGGTTGTTAGGACAGTAGAGTTCCCATTGGTTTTCACAATATTTGAAAAACTAGATGCAAAAACAGTCCAGTTGTGAGCATCTCTTTCCCGCACATCATCAAGAATGAGAAGAAAAGTTTTGTTTTCTAGTTGGTGACCTAGATCATGAAGCAGTGCATCAATTGTATTATTTTTATTTGGACGGACATGAAAATACTCTAACATCTCACCCAAAATTCTTTGACGATTAAAATCCTCAGATACACACACCCAGGCTACTACATCATAGAGCTTTTCTTCCTTTGCCTTCATATAAACTGACCTGGCTACTGTTGTCTTTCCAACTCCTGCATTACCTACTATTGAAATGCCAGAGATTGGATGTTGAGTCTTTTGGTCATTCAGCAGTTGACAATTTTTGAGACATCATCCTCCCTTCCAACAACTTCTGAAGAATCAAGAAGGTGGACCATCTCATCATATGGCCAAGCAGTTGCACTGTTTTGCTCTCCAAGTTGGATAATGAGATTAATAAATACCACCTTTCTAATTTCAGCTAAAGATTCATTAATCATCTTAAATTTTTTAGCCATAGAAAAGAAGGCGTGCACCTGTTTCTGCCTCCGGATTGAAGTCTGAACTTCCTTCTGAAGAACCAGTATACCGTAATCACACTTGTCAAGCAAATCCAACGCATCATAAACAGCATCGTTGAGCTTCTGCAACCAAAGCCTGATGGCCGCATCACTTTCTTGCCTCTGCTCGGCGTGTCGTGCAACATCTTGAATTTCAGTTAGCGACGGATCAAGACCTTCCAACTGCTTCTGCAGAACAGGGGCAAAGCCGACCTGCCCAGCGATTGACTTTGCTTTGAAAAGTGCCTCAGGTATAAGAGGACTGATGAGGATAATGCCGGTATCAGCCATATTATGCAATCACAATTGAATTCTGAGAGAGATTCTAGGGCTGTGAATTGTGAGAGATATTGAGGGCAGCAAGTTGAATATGGGACTTGGAAGGTTGCGTCAATTTAGGGAAATGAAATGCAAATGAAGATGCATTAATTTCGGAGGCATTTCATTTGGATGAGACCATTGACCCCGCTTAATAGGATAATAGTTTTCCAACTTGAAACGTCATTCTAAGATGGTCTCATTCTAAGATAATAGTTTTCCTTTTAGGTTAAATACCTGGTTCGGTTCCTCAACTTTTATTTTTGAACTAAATTTACCCTCAAACTTCAAAAAGTACTAAAAAAATCCTTAAACTTTAATTTTCGAAACCAATTTCGTCCTTCCGTTGACGAAAGTGCTAGATGGCACGTTAAGTTGCCACGAAATCAATTTTTGTTTGAAATCTTTAATTATGTGAAAAATAATTTAATTTCTTGTTGTCCACGTCATTTTAATTAATTTATATATTAAAAAATTTAAAATTTCTTAAATACCCCATCTTCATCTTCCATCCCCTCTTTTTCTCCCTTCTCATCTCTCTCTATCCTCAGATGTCTCCTCATCTTGCAACCCAATCAGCACCGATCATCCCTCATTGCTCCGGTCATCCCTCATTGCTTCGGTCATCCCTCATTGCTCCGATCATCCCTTACCACTCCAATCACCATCTCCTTCTTCCCCAAACCTCCTCTCTAATAGAACCCAAATCTGGTTTCTCGCACAATAATAATGACAAATAGATCTGATTCAAAAAATCAATTACTCTGCAAATGTATACCAGATCTGTAAAGAAAAATGTAAAAAACACAACATCCCTTCAATCAACACCAACAGTAACTAGATCTTAAAATTCAAGCAAGCAGAAACCACACAAAACTCTAAATCTCATACCAAGATAGCCAAGCATGACTGCAGCCAACAAAGAAACAGAAGAAAAAACCTAGGCGGGTTCGACTCAAACCCAGGCCCTGGGTTCGGAACCCAGGCGTGCTCTCAGCGCCTAGGTTCGAGGAACCCGCACCTAGCTTCAATCCAGCATGCCTGGGTTCGAGGAACCCACACTTGGGTTTGAGGAACCCGTGCCTGGGTTCCATCGAACCTAGGAGAGTTGGGTTCCTCGAACCTAGGCCCTGGGTTCGAGGAACCCAGGCGCTGGTGCTGGGTTCCTTCGAACCCAATATGGAGGGGAAGGAGAAAAGGGAAGAGAAGGAGGGAAAAAAAAAGGAAAGGAAAGAAAAAAGAAAGAAAGGAAATTTTTATTTATTAAATTATATTTTTGGTGTCAAGTCATAATATTTTTATAATTAAAAATGCCACTTCACTTATTTTATTTCCAGGTAATATTCAATATTAATAAAAATTGAATTTGTTAACGGGGAATTTTGCCATGTCAGCACTTAATTGACAGAAGGATAAAATTGATCTCAAAAATTGAAGTTCAAGGATTTTTTAAGTACTTTTTGAAGTTTGAGGGTAAATTTAGTTCAAAAATAAAAGTTAAGGGACTGAACCGGGGATTTAACCTAATTTGTTAATGCCACAGCATTTTGTTTTGTTTGACTATTTTACCCCTATTTGACTCCTTTTATTTTTTTTCCCTTTCTATGAAAAAAAAAAAAAAATAGAGAAGAGAAGAGATCTGGAAACGAAACAGAGTGCTTCCCTTCCTCTCTTTTCGTTTTCTTCCCCTCCGTAATTGATAAAATGCTAATTTGGTGTGAATAAATATTTAGTTAATTGAGGTTTGTTTATGTTTTTCCTATTAAAGACCACTGTAATATCAGTTTAGTATGGAATGAGATTAATCAAATTTATTCCTTTAACTTTCTCTTTTATGTGTTCTTCTTTTCCTCACAAAAAGGATATGGAGATGCATGATGAGTAGTTCCCCCGAGAGAAAGGTTAATTAATGGAGCTATAAAATTTCGCTGTCTCTTGATTTGATGATGATTATAAGGGGTGGTGATGATCTGTGGGGATCGCTCATTACTGGTAGGAAAGGATGAAAGCTTGAAGCAAACTTTGTGCTGCCTGGGTTCGCTCTGGTGTTCCAGATATAACAACAGTTCCCTCACTTTCACCAGGACGAGGATTATGAACTTCAACTTTTGCACCTGAAATCTGATTTTTTTTTTTTTTTACCAGCACACATAAATAGATGCCCAGGACAAAATATACAATTCAGAGAAAGTATAATAACAATTCAAGTGATGCTTAGATGTTAGTGTTTCTGGATTGAAAACGATAATTACCTGTCTAAGATGAGCCAGATTGCACCCATCTTTGCCATAAACGCAGCCAAAAACATCTTCCGGCACAATGATTTCTACTGTAGTATTTTTCACAATAGCAGATTTCTTACCACTGCAGAAACAACTGTAATTGACAGTCAGAAAAAATTGTTCGATAGGATTAGGATGTTGTGATTCCTTTTAACATTAAATTCTGTTTATACTTGAGATCTTGATAACATCAGTGATGAGTTCCTTTTTCCAAACAGCATAATAGACCCAAGCTACCATCATTACTCCAACCATTCTTAA
>BPVZ01000120.1:767067-782765 GCA_020521535.1 Rubroshorea leprosula
AAAAAAAAAAAAACTTGCAAAAAGTAAAAAATGAAAGTTCCGTCAAACTCCCCTAATCATTATGTTCAAAACCTCCATCTAAATTCTGTTGCTGCTCTGCCAAAGCTATTCTCGTTTCCTCTCCTCTTATTAGAATTCAAATTGTGTTTGCAATCGTTTCTCTACTTCTGCACTTGCATACATAATGGCTGATGCCGTTATCACCCTCTTCGCTACCCCTCTTATTCAGGAGGCACTCTCTAGAGGCGCTTCCCCGCTTGGCAGAAGAATCGGACGACTCTGGAATTCGGGGGATTTGAAGAAGGAGCTGGAGAACCTGAAGTGGACGCTCAAATTGATAGAACCTGTCCTCGAAAATGCAGATCAAATGCCAAGTGATGAAGCCACAAGGGTTTGGCTGCAGAAGCTCCAAGATGCAGCTGATGATCTGCGGGATCTGCTGGATGAGGATGCATATGGAGTTCACCGGCACAAGGGTCGGATTCAAAGCCAATTCAGGAAACAGGTGCACAATTTCCTTTCTCCCTCCAAATCCATGCCTAGCAAAATTAAGGAGTTTTATGAGTCTTTCTATAGCATTGCACAAGCAGCAAATTGTATTAGACTGATAAATCACAACCAAAATCGTGAAGCTCCTAGGCGAGAAGCTGATAATTCAGTTTATAATTTACAAATTTTGCAAGAGAATAATGAAGTCTCAAAAATTGGAAATTCGCTGGGAGACTGGAGCAACAAACATCACCTCTCTGGCATTTCCATAGTTGGTATGCCAGGGGTTGGAAAGACAACATTAGCTAGATCAATTTATGCGAGGGCAAAGGAAAATGGCGTCTACAAACTGGTAGCCTGGGTGCCAGCACATAAGGATTTTGATGAAAATATGATTTTAAGACCTATGTTGGAAAATGTTGATGGTCCTGCCGCTGCATTGACAAATGAGGATGCAATACTTGATCATCTTAAACTGAAGTTAAAAAATGAAAAAATTCTTCTCATCCTTGATGGTGTATGGAATGAAGATGATGCTGGAAGGTTAAAAGAGTACGTCTCTTATCTGCCAGAAATGTTGAAAACTGCTAGCATCTCTGTTGTCATAACAACTAGTAATAAACGGGTAGCTTCAATAATGTACACAATTCCTTTGCATAAGCATGAATTGCAAAAGCTATCAGATGAAGACTGCTGGTTGATAATGGAGGAGAATGTTCTCAGATCGTCCAAGGGAACTCCAATAGAAGATCCACAGTTGTTGCTTATTGGAAAAGATATTGCAAAACAGTGTGGGGGTTTGCCATTAGTTGCAGCTGTCTTTGGCAAACACTTGGGTGCTTGTATTGGGATAAAGGAGTGGTCAGCTATCAGAGATAATAAAGCATGGCATGCACCACATAGAGAGGAGGTTCTGTCTCAACTGAAAAAAAGTTATGATCACTTGCCTCCACATTTGAAAAAATGCTTTTCTTTCTGTTCAATTTTTCCAAAAAATTGTGAAATTAGAAGAGATGAATTAGTTCAGCATTGGATGGCTAATGGGTTTCTTTCCCACAGCAAATCAGATGAAGAAGATGTTGGTAACAAGTACTTCAGTGATTTGGTATCCAATTACTTATTGGAAGATGCTGATATGGATGAGTGTGGGAATATAAAGATTTGCAAGATGCATCATGAGGTGCATAATCTTGCATTGCTCTCAGCAAAATATGTAACATGTATTTGGCCGGATACCCCTCGGGTTGAGGAGAGTGTTCGGCATTTGAGGGTTAAGTCTAATGAAAACCGTCAAACTGTTCCAGAAGATGTTCCTCAAAGGTTGCGCTCTTTGTTCTTGGATGTTGATGTTTTGCACCTGATGCCTAAGAAGTCCAGAAGTTTGCAATCTTTAAAGCTAGCAGCTGCTGATGCAAATGAGTTGAAATCTTCTCTTGGCAGATTGAAATATTGCATGAGATACCTTGACATATCAGAAAGTGTAATTGAAAGACTACCAAAATCTGTCACCAAGTTCTACAATTTGCAGACTTTAAGATTCACAGACTGCAAGTCATTGGAAAAGCTCCCAAGTGGTATTGAAAATCTAGTCAGCTTGAGGCATATTTATTTTGATGATGAAAGGCATGTGCCAAGTAGCGTTGGGAAATTAACTTCTCTTCAGACTTTACCGCTATTTGTTGTGGGCAGAGAAAAGGGTCGGAGAATTGAAGAGCTTAAATCTTTGAACCAACTCAGAGGAAAACTGAAAATTTGCAAGCTTGAGCTACTATCTCAATCAGAAGCTAAGGAGGCAAGACTTGAAGATAAAGGAGAATTGATCAAGTTGCAATTTGTATGGAGTGAAAACAGAGCCAACAATGACAAAGATATGGATGTTCTGGAAGGTCTTCGACCTCACTCAAATTTGAAAAGCTTAACCATTGAGAATTATAGTGGAGGCAACTGCCCTTCATGGATGATGAATGTGGAAGAGCTTGTGAAGTTGAAATTGATTGATTGTGATGAATGTGGTGATATTTCATGTCTTGAACTCTTACCTAAGCTTAAGGTTCTCAATATAAAGGCGATGCCAAATGTGAAGAGGATAGGCAGAATGTCTTATCCTCAAAGTAGCAGCATGGCAAGTAGCAGCATGGCAAGCAGTAGCATGGCAAGCAGCAGCCAAGGTGGGGGACAATCAATAATACCATTTCCAGCTTTGAGAAAACTCAAGTTAAGTAACATGACACAGCTGGAGGAATGGACAGGGGCACAAGGCATGGTCGTGTTTCCTTGCCTTGAGGAGTTGCATATTCAGCACTGCCCTGAGCTCAAAACATGGTGCGCAAGCAGCAGCCAAGGTGGGGAACAATCAATCCTACCATTTCCAGCTTTGAGAAAACTAATGTTAAGTGAGATGACAAATCTGGAGGGATGGAAAACAGCACAAGGCATGGTTGTGTTTTCTTGCCTTGAGGAGTTGCATATTGGGGATTGCTCAAAGCTCGAAACATGGTGCGCAAGCAACAGCCAAGGCAGAGGAGATTCAATTACACCATTTCCAGCTTTGAGAAAACTTACTTTAAGCAACATGAAAAAGCTGGAGAAATGGACAGAAGCACAAGACATGATCGTGTTTGACTGCCTTCAAGAGTTGCATATTCAGGATTGTCCAGAGCTTCATACATGGTGGGAAGATGGATCTGCATCTCCAAATCTCTCTATACTAGGCATACAATCATGTCCAAAATTGCAGGCTATCCCAATTGAGTTGTTGAACTTAACATGTCTTGATATAGAGCATTGTCCCAATTTAATGGGGTATGCTCAAGAAGGCAGCCGCAAATGGTCATCCATTTGCCACACTCATAGGATCAAAATCAATGGGCAGACGGTGCGATCCCAAAGATCTTGATTTTTCAAAGGTATGTTAACTCTATATTTCTCAATGTGATCCCTTCATACCATATTTTATTTATTTATCCAAATTAGGCCAGTGGTTGAACAGTTACTTTCTTTTTATGATCTTAATATCTGGTTGAATCCCCTTATCCCAAACATCTTGAGCCAAATAATAATCTTATTCTTTACATTCGTTTTATGATCTTAATATCTGGCTGAATCACTATTTTAGTACATCTCTCATTTCAATACCTTCTTCTCCATCTGATCATATATTATCTCTCTCTAGGGCCCTTTTCAAGACAACAGTGGATAAGGAAGATACAGATTGAAGGTTGAAGAAAGGAATGTATAACATACGAACTTAATTTTACAGAGGTAATTAATCTTTTGCTGATTGCTCTATTCTTGATTCATCTAGCGTGAATTTCTTACCCTCTGTTTAAAGCAACAGCAAGTTACATGCACCATACATCTATCATATATTTGATTTATATTAACTGATGGTTAAGTCACAAGCCAAAATGTCATTAAAACTCTACTAGGAAAGTTAAAGTGATGTTTTGTGGTGTAATGACATAACTGCAAGCAATTTCTTCTTTTATTGAATTTTAATTTCTGATTATATAGAGATCAGTGTATTGCGCTCTTTCATTCATCTCGCTAATTTTGCTTCAGACAAAGAAGAAAAGAAGTCTCTTCCTATCAACTTCTGCTTCTCATTGGCCTTTGGAGCTGTCAAAATATTCAATTTTGATGGAATGGAAGCTTTGTTAGAACTGGTTGGGAGACCTGTTTTTCTCCAGGAGCTGAGAACTGGGTTTTGCACTAATTTGATGCAACTAATTTTGCCGAGCCATGCACCCAATTAATGCCTCTAAAACAAACTAACAATCAAAGGTCTAGGTTCATGATTCTTATGATTGTTCCAATAAGAGGAAAGATGCATGTGAGGGAGCATTGGTGAATGGTCCAAGATTTTCCTGAATCCAAGAATAAATGGTCTTGAGAAGGTATGTGTAGTTTATTAAACATCTATCGTACCTTTGAATGTATGTTACCCAGATGAGAGTTGCTTCACAGTATCCCCAGTATTGTGTACAAGGTGCATGTCGTCCCTAATTGAAGCGTCAAGGCATGAACTTGCTGATGATGGAGATCTATTCTAGCATCCTGCTTGTAGAAGTAAAATCAAATATATGTGGATATCCAAGCAAAATGTTCCCACCCTACAATTCTATGATTTTATCAAATGCCGCTAGGAGTTCATAAATAAAACGGGTGAGTTCTCAAATCGTCATGAGATTTTCTTAATGACAAACCTTTTGGGTTCCAATTGCATTTCTCTGATTTATTTTGTTTGGTTCTTATTTCTGACAAATTTCACAGGTCATCTTGATACCTCTCCGAAGGACTTCTGCGAAAAACATTGAGTGATATTCAAGCCCTGGTAATGTTAGAATTCTTTTTGAAGATTTTATTATTCTTGTAACTCTTTAGTTCCATATGGAGAAGAAACTTTGTAGGAATGTTATTTCCAAAGCGGGAGTTTCCATCTGGATTTCCGCGTAAAAGGATTTCATTGTGTGGCCGAACGCTAACGTTCATAGGGGACAGTGCGATCTGGAAGTTTGCAAATTCCTTTTTTTTTTTTTTCTTTCTTTATGGAAGACTGAGTCTTCATTAACAAATTTCAAGAAACACAAGTACGATAACAGTGGAAAACGTAACACTTCGCTGAGAGCATTTTTAATAACCCTAATAACTCCAACATTTGATAATGCATTATTTACCATCAATGAATATACCTTTTTAATACCCAAGTCTTTCAAACATCTCTGGTCACCTAACTCATCCCTTTTTATGGATCTCAACAGGAAAAAAGTTGAGGATTTTTTGTGCAACTTCTAATTCTCATCAATATAATTTGCAATTAGACATATATAAAAATTTTTTTGAATTGAGATCCATGTGTCAGTAATTAATGAAAATCTTTGTCTTGATTCTTTAAAAAATGATTTAAATTTCAACTTTTCATTTATATAAATATTATAACAATCTCTAGTTATTAACCTTCTAGATGGAATCCTAAAATTAGAGGGCAATCCAAGTACATAGAATTTCCTAAACCCTTGTCTTTCAACAAAACTAAATGGAATTTCATCAACTATGATTAATTCAGCTACAAGCCTAAGTAAGGCATTCGGCCACCATTCTCAACATCACCACCACAATAGCTAAGCATTGTTTTATTCCTTATAAACCTAGCACACCGACTACAACTCAGTAAATAAATATTCATCGAGGAGGTCCCATTAGTTATAATATTACAAGCTAAAGACTTGTTACAGTAGTTTCATTTAGCTTTGTTTCTCCCAACCTTATCAACAATCTCAATAAAATGATCCAATGCATCATATCTTTTCTTACCTTTCTTTCTTTTGCCATTAACAGCATTCTTGCCTTTCTCTCCTCTTATGCTTGTCTGAAATTATCCCCCAATTCAACTTCTACATTTTGTGGCTGCCCATTATTGATAGTTTAAGCATCTTGGTTCTACATTAAGCAACCATCGTTGATACCATAAATATCAACTAACATACAAGTTTAACTACAAATTAGTATATTTCTTATATACTTTAAAGTAAATATATCTTTAGTGTAGAGAAGTTAACATCAACAATTTTTAAAATTTAATACGTACTCTTAAATTGTTATGTTGCATCTCTGCCATCTTTTCAATTATCAAGAATGTAACTTAAATAGGAAGAAGAACTGTAATTGAAATATCAAACCTAACAGTCAACATAATTCATATAAATGTAAAATTGAAACAAGATTTAAAATTGCAAATAAGCTGATGTTTAATTTTAGAAATCTACAAATTGACACTTTAGGATTTTTAAATGACATAAGATAAACTTAGATTTACTCAAATCAGAATATCAAATTTAGGGTAACACATGATAAATCAATTTAAGGTTTCAAAAATACCAAACTAATAGAAGATTTAGAGCTTTTACCAACAACCACCACAAAAGTTGAAGGGAGAGAATAAGAGCTAAGAGAATAGAACTAAAAGGTAGAGATTGGGTTTTTTGGTATCACAACCAAAGAAGGATCAAGGAGAAATAAGGAAAGAGAATAAGGTTAGAAGTAGAAAGAGTACTACCAGGCGGCAACATTGACAATGCTACGAAGAGAAAAAGACATGAAAATGAGAGTTTCAAAAACACATCAAAGTTTAGAGAAACAAAGGATGAACAAGTGTGGTAATATGATGGAGAGAAATAATGGTTGAATGGAAAAAAATCATGGTGGAATGACAAGGATGGAGAGAAATTAGATCTTTAGATTTGATTTTGGAGGGGGGAAAACTTTGGGTGGGGAGGGAATCTTAAAATATTGAGGCGTAGAGAGGCGATAATGAAGTTTTAGGTTTTTCCACTATTCCCCCAATGTTCTTTTAATTTTTTGGCACAAAAAAATTGGGCCTCGAACTTGATTTTTAGGAGGCCCATTTTTTATTTTTGGTTAGGGGAAGGCCTAACAGAAGCCAACTTGAACTTTTATTTAGGTAATAGTGTAATACCAAACCTGAGCCTAAAAACCCTAATACCATTACTATTGACCCGAATTCATTTTTCCATGTCCTTTTAAAGAAAAACGTTTGAAACTTACATTGAACATCTGTCTGAAAATTGGGGTCTAAACTTGTAATTTACCAAAGACCTGCACTCCTATTCCCGTTGGGCCGGATTTGGACTCAAAACGCGGCCCAGAAAAACCCTAACAACAGCATCCACCCTTTCTGCTATCATCTCCCTTCTTCCAATTGCTTTTCTTCTTCTCCGTAGCAGCTGCAGCTTCACCTGCCGCCGGTTTCCTGCTTCATCGCCCTCGCTAACTGGTGCGTTTCTTACCTAACCGTATGTTTTGTTACTTAGCAAATTTGGGAAATTAAAAAGGAAAATTGCCAATGCTAATATGCTTCTTCTTTGTTTTCCTTAATCGAAATAAAAACTAACCCTAGTTCCACAAATAGGTTTTTTCTTTTCTTTTCTTTTCTTTTCGAGGTATATATTAAATTAAATTAAGCAGCTGATTGAAAGAGTTCTGAGATGTGGCTTCTCTTCTTTTCCACTGATGTTTTGTTTCAGTGAATATTTTGTGAGTCCCTTCCGCCTGGTCACGAAACGGTGGTTATTATTATTGTCAATTATCAATCAAAACAAGGGTAGTCTTACATCAACTCAAAATTCAATCTTCCTTTCCGATGTATTGGATTGGATTGGATGTTGTGGGAATTAGGAAAGGAAATGCCAATTTTGCTTTTCAGATTGATTCTTCTGTTTCCATTAGAGAACTCTAATCTAATCTTTGTACTAATTGACTATTTCACTTTGGTTTTAAGATTTCAGGGAATTGGGAAGAATTTGGAATGGGTGCCAGTAGCGATCCCAACCCTGAGGCCTCTGACGAGCAGCAGAAACGCTCCGAGATATACACCTATGAAGCCCCCTGGCACATCTTCGCTATGAACTGGAGCGTACGCCGTGACAAAAAGTACCGTCTTTCTATTGCCAGCATGCTTGAGCATTACCCTAACCGTGTCGAGATTGTCCAGCTTGACGACTCCAACGGCGAGATCCGCTCTGACCCTAACCTCGCCTTCGAACACCCTTATCCTCCCACCAAAACCATCTTCATCCCTGACAAAGAATGCCAGAAGCCGGACCTCCTCGCCACCTCCGCCGACTTCCTCCGGATTTGGCGCATTTCTGATGACCACTCCCGTGTCGAACTCAAGTCCGTCCTTAATGGCAACAAAAACAGTGAATTTTGCGGTCCTCTTACTTCCTTCGACTGGAATGAAGCTGAGCCCAAGCGGATCGGCACCTCCTCCATTGACACCACCTGCACCATCTGGGACATTGAACGTGAGACTGTCGACACCCAGCTCATTGCCCATGACAAAGAGGTTTACGATATTGCCTGGGGTGGTGTGGGCGTCTTCGCCTCTGTCTCTGCTGATGGCTCTGTTAGGGTTTTTGACCTCCGTGACAAGGAGCATTCCACCATCATTTATGAAAGCTCTGAACCTGATACCCCGCTGGTCCGCTTGGGATGGAACAAGCAAGACCCCAGGTACATGGCCACTATCATCATGGACAGTGCCAAGGTCGTCGTGCTAGATATTCGCTTCCCAACACTTCCTGTTGTGGAGTTGCAGAGGCATCAAGCCAGCGTCAATGCCATTGCCTGGGCTCCACACAGCTCTTGCCACATATGCACTGCTGGGGATGATTCTCAGGCATTAATCTGGGACTTATCATCTATGGGTCAGCCCGTTGAAGGGGGGCTGGATCCAATTCTGGCTTATACTGCAGGGGCTGAGATTGAGCAGCTGCAGTGGTCCTCCTCACAACCTGATTGGGTTGCCATTGCGTTTTCTTCCAAGCTTCAGATTTTAAGGGTATGAATGATTAATGTATCCTCATTTCACACTTATTCTGTAAGATTAGCCACTATGATTAATGAATGTGAATGTGTTTGCCTTTGACAAGATGCTATGTCTCTTCTTCAGTTATTAAATTACACCTTGCTTAACCCCCATAAACTCTGACATCTAAATTTCTTCTGCTGTGTTTTTATATGGTTAAAATATATTCCGGTATGCAGAGAAAAACATATGCATATTGGACACACGGGTTATTTCTCGAGTACGCCAGTTCTGTGAGAATAATTAGTATGATAACTCATTCTAGAAATTGATTATGTTCTGTTATGGCAGCATAACATTCTAGTTTTAGGAGTCTTCAGCTTTCTTGGTTTTATTGAATGTCATGATGCTTGCACAGCTAGTGATATATAAAGGCGACATCTGGCTGCTGATTTTTATTAATTATTATTATTATTTTTTTTTTATGAATGTCTCGGTACTGATTATGCTTTGTAAATGTCAATAGGCTATATGGATTATGAAAGTCATAATTTCATATTGCTTTAATGTCAAATATCATTGCTGCAGAGTTGTAAGGATTTTAATGTTTACTGTAAATCCTGAAGGCTGTCATGGTTAGGTTACGTGACAAGGCTAAGTTGTATTGTAATTCATTCTTGAAAGTGGTTCTGTTCTGTTCTGTTATGGCAGCATCAATTTTTAGTGTTAGGAGCCTTTTGCTTTATTTCTGGGTTTTATTAACGTCACGACGATACAGTTAGTGGAACATAAAGATTGAAATGAAACGTATGCATGAGTAAAGGTAATTTGTCCAAATAAAATTTGTGGAGTGAATGTAATTGTGCCAAAAAAAATGAAAGAGTATAGATCTTCAACCGTTCAATGATGCATGCATACATGTTCATTTGAAGTTTTGAACTTTATAACAAAGTTTGTCTAACAATTATTTATACGGTAACTTATTTAAAATTATATAAAGTTATTCCTTATCTAAAATTATATAAAGTTATAATTCTTAATTAATTTTAATTAAAATTTTATATATTTTTACTAATTTAATTAATATTTTAGATATTGTTAAAGATAGTAAAAAATAAAAATCCTACAACGAACACAGTATTTACTAACAAATGAAGTCTCGATATTTGATTCTAGCCTTTCATTTGCACAAGAAAATGGATTCCCCATATGTTAAATGTTGATTTTAGTCTCTAATTTTGCATTTTAAATACTTTTGGTTCCTAATTTATCATCAATATTTTTTTAGTCTCTCAACTTTATAAATTACATTTTTTTTCTGCCTTTCTATCAATTAAATGATAATTTAACTATTAACTCAATTTAAAAATGATATATATATATATTTTTTATAACATGACAATGTGACACATTATTAAATTAGTGTATACGGACTCATGGGGGCTGAAAAATGTTTATAGTGGGGAAGAAATTTGAGAAGAAAGAACTGAATTTTACATGTCTTTTTGTAAGTTTTTTATTTTAAATTTTAAAGATATTTGATCGGTGGATAATTTTTATTTTTTAATTTATTATTTTAATCATTTAAGCTAAAATTAGAAACATAGGTGTCACATATTTTGTCTAACTAAATTAAGGAATTCATTTATAAAGAACATGTCATCAAAATTTGATGAAAAACAAAATTTTAATTAAATTAAAAGTCATATCAGCACTTAATTGACAAAAAAAAAACCAAAGAAGAAAAATAAGTACAAGTTGTAGAGTTCAAGAACCAAAAAATTGTTAAAAATAATTTGAAAACCAAAAGTGTTCACAATACAAAATTTAAGATCTAAAACTGGCATAACCTTCACCCCACAATCTTACCTTCAATGGCACGTGAGAAAAGTACAATTACTTGAATAAAAATAATTTTTTTTAAAAAAAAAATACAAATATAGTTTACTGAATTTAACTAGATAATTTTATTCCATTAATCAATCAAGTCACAAGCCCTTTCCTACCACAAATTCCATCAAGTCACAGCCACTTTCCTATCACAATTTCCCTCCTCCAGTGCAGATGATATGCTGTCCGCTATAATTTCAATATATTCACCGTATGGTGTACAAAGAATGATCCATATATTGTCCTCTTCAAATTTTCAACAACTATGTTTAACTAGAAACTCTTGCAAGAGAGTCAACTGTAAATCAAATGGTGCCTACCCTTTTGGTTTTCACTGCAGATGTAAATGAATGATAGCCCGGACTACATCTTCCAATACATCTTCCAAGATGGGTATGAATTAGTTTAGTTCACGACACAAAAGGGACGCCAAAATCAAAATACAATAATTATAACGGAAACTCCCACTGATGGACGTCGAGATTCCTGGAATCACAAGCTCCCAACAGGTCATTCCTAGATGCACAGCAGCAAGAGAAAAAGGAAAAGGATATAAATCTAATGTGAACACTCCATTTCTCATCTTCTCTTTTAAAACCAACCCAGGAACCTCTAATTCACGAACTCACCTTAATGAAATTCTTAGATATTTCCAGGCGTTATCAGACTTGGGATTCATTGTGAGTGCCCGGACATAATACTGGATTGATTCCTCATACATATCCTAGATGAAAAAGAGAAAGGAAAATAATCAGATCAAACTGTATATTTCCATTCAGGGAAAACAGATAAAATAATAAGATTAAGAAATCCACATAATCGTGTCAAAAAGAATGAGGAGTCAACTGCTTGTTTAGGCTATTCTTCTCACAATGATTTTCTCTTTTACTCACTGTATGGCACCTCCAACAGCAATTGGTTTTCATGGAATTGATTGTCTTATTATTTTAGGCATAAATGATAAAATATATTAGCTTCATCGCGTTTAAGAATCTAGTATCTACAACGTGGAATGCTACTTGATTTCACATTTCACTTAGGCATTGTTTATATAACCAACAAGAAGCCAACTAATAACATGTACGAGGGGAAGAATGTCAGTGTTCATGCACTCCAGAACGGTCATCATAATGTGCATGTATTATTTTGGCAAGTAAGAGTTTCTGTAATGAAACCCTTTCTACAGAGTAGATTTTAGTTATCTAACAAAAACACCACAAAAAACCTCCAACTATAAGCTTTAAACATTCCATAGCCTTTGTTACCTTTCTACATAAATCTTCAAAAAGACTTGTGCATCGTGGTCAATGATACAATCATGTAAAAACCAATTTCTTTCCCTTTTATTTTAGCATTAGAAGGTTTTTGGGCCCACATGTGGCTTACAAACCATGTTATAAATTAAAATTCATTCACAACAATTACCATTCCAGAAATATTAAAGAGCAACACATACAGGTGCAATCCAGCGATTGCCAAAAGACAGCAGTGACTTCACTAGAGCAAAGCATGAGAAAAAACCTGGCTTGCATAACTGATACCCATGTTTGCCCAAGCACGAACACAATTAAGCTTCAAATCTAGTGCCTGAAGATAGAGAGAAAAGGCTAAGTTGGGACTTAAGAAAATAAAGATTAGAAAAGAGATGTGGAAGTTGGTAACTGAATACGCTGATGCAAACAAACGACTTCACAATCATAAAACCCCCCGTCCACCCTGCAAGCCGAAAGGTAACTAACTCTAGAATTGAAATACCTTTGTGTTCAGCATCTAATTAATTTGGCATAAAACACAGTAGAATAAACTAATCTTCTATACTGTAAAAGGGTAATGATGTAGGAACTACCTGTTGATAGGCCAATATTGCTTCGGTACCATGCACACTCTTTGCTTGTGTTGCACCAAGCTTGTTCCAGAGGGAGTAGTCATATTAGGTTTGGGTTTCAAAGCTATCTTGAAAGATGCAATAGCCTTATCATATTCCCTTGACAAATTATATAGGACACCAAGTACTACGTGGACGTCAGCATCCTCAGGTGACATTTGAACAGCTTCATTGAATAATCCAGCAATCTGCAAACCAATTCCCCAAAATGGATTTTGTTGGGAGTCTTAGAAAATGAAACACAACCTAATAGTACCTTAATTTAAGGAAAAACAGAATTAAATGTCAACCACCATAATCTATCAGATTAATGTGCAAAGCTAAGAAAACCTGTTGATCATCATCATTCTCTGCATGGGCTACTCCAAGCAACCTCCAACTTTCAGAATTGTCGATGTGCTTTATAACTTCAGCCTCTAAAGCAAGCACAGCTTCACTCAAAAGCCCTTTCCAAAGCAGTTTTTGACCTTCTTTAATGGGATTTTCATGACCAAGGTAGGGATTCGTATCAGAGAAAACATACACACCCCATGAAGCATCTGACCTCTGCTTGGCAGCAACTTGCTCATTTTGGAACCTGTAAGTTAACAACAGGTACTATGAGTTAGTTCACTTTTTGTAGATGTTTTTCCACAGATATTCATAATAAATAAAGGGAAAACAGCAAGGCAACTAAAAAAGTTGGCAATAAACATAAAAGCCAGTCCACCAGAATAAATATAATAACCTTATATCTGGGCCTTAGATAGAGTTGCAGTCAACTTCAAAGTGATATCTTCACAAGCTTTTTCTTGTTGTACATCAATAACTCCATAACTCTTCAAAACCTGTATTTGGTCAATGAATATCAGGAAGGCATTATATTACAATAAAGTTGAAATGGGTTTCTCAATGCTTTTAAAAATAGGAAACAATTATGAGAACCCTATGTTCAAAAGAATTAACAGATGATCATCCAAATGAAACAAGCATATATTACAGGGATGAATTGAAACATACCAATGTCTCATAAAACATTCAAGCACATAATTTTCTTGTTTTTCCTTCTAAGATCTTATTCAAACTGAGATCTCCAGATGAGTTTTCTGAGATAGCAGTGATAGGTGACTGCTTCTTCAAATATTGAGCCACTGCTCTGTATAGAAGAAACACAGAATATATATTATGGGCCACTCAAGGCATATACCCTTAAGAACAAAGTTTCTTTCATTCAAGAAGAAGTACCTGGTTCTCACAGACAAGGAATCTACTGCATGACTTGCTTGGAACTCTGCAACAGGTGTACAAAAAGTTATTTCCATGCATATGAACTGGAAAAAAAATTATAAAATGTATTCACTTACCAGTTGGGGAATTATTATCATCTTCAAGAAAGTAAAGATCCTACAATATAACTCAATGGAATTAAACGCACAATCTAAAATGATGATGCATGAGATCCTTGAAAACAAAGGACATCATTATATCATTTCAAAAGCAGCAAGATATTGAAGCTTACATTTGCTTCTGCAGAACACAGCATCTCAGAAATATGTGAAAGACCCGTGCTTCCCAGAATCAGCCCCTCATCCAAGAATGCCCTCGGTGTTTCAAACTCAGAACCATGAGTTCCAGTGGATGCTGCAGCATCTGGTGTTGGAAGTGCCCGAGGTATTGTCTCTGATCTTAAACTGTTAATTGATAGTGGAGATGAATCATCCCTTGCAGAACATATTGGCCTTGATGGGGAGGGCTCAAATTCATGTAAAAGATTGTTGTAAGCACTGCCTTGATCATCTCGAAGATATTCAGTTTCCCTGTCGATTTCAGACACTGCAGCTTCAGATCTTCCAGCCCTATGCTCTGGGCTAGCTTCAGTTGCAGTTGAAGTAGCAGGAATCTGCAAATCCCCAGCCTCTGTGCTTGGAGCAGGAGATTGTAAAATCCTAGGACTTGAAGCAGCTTCCTGTAGTACAGCTAAATTGGGTTTTGCAAAGGTGTAGTCCCTCTCAAACATTTCAGATGTATCAACACACAACCCTGCAAGTACACAGTATCCATGTTCTCATCAAACCTATTCCTTAAACCTTGAAGCCAAGATGCAAGAAAAAAATCTGAAGATGAAGGACCATCTTACCTGTTACTGAAGGCCCATGAAATAATTGTCCCTTTCTGAGAATGCTATTTGACCTCCATACAGCCAAAGCAGAGGCACATACACTCCTTCTCTTCCGTACTAGATCACTAGAATCTTCGAGTGCCTTCTCCATAGACCTACCCATTTTCCTATAAATCAACATTTGGCATAAAAAAATAAAAAATAATAAAAAAAAAAAAAAGAAAAGAAAAGAATGCCATACATATCATCCTGGCAGACATACCTATTAGACCACACTAGTTCAGCATCGAAGAACCTCCCCCATGTTCTCCGTCTCTTTCTTGGCCGCTGTACTGGTGGAGAGGATTGAATGGCAAGTTGAGGTGGTTTATGTCCCAGACAAAGAAACAATAAAAGCCTGAAAACTTTATTCAGTAGCAATAGGTAAGCATATTGAGACAGAAATAACATTTCCATCCAACAATTAGACTAGAACCAAGAACCCACCAGACAAATTCACAGGAGACTCTCGAAAAGCAGCAGAAGTTGGTGGCCCAGAGTGCTCATGCAATGGTATAGACTGTTGGAGCTATGGCATGAAAGCTGAAAATGCAGTGAAATGAGATCTGCTAAATGATACTGCAACATGACTGCACAGTAGCAGCAAAGTGACAGCAGCATGGAGCTTCACATGGGCTACAAGAAATGGCAGCAAACTTCATCACTTTAGTCAATGTTTTAGGTAGTTAATAATTATAGTTTAGGTAGAAAAATATTATTGTTTTATGTGTAGTCTTCCTCCATAAAAAGGAAGGAAGAAATTGATGAAAATTGAGAGAGAAAGAGAAAGCATGTTTCTCCTCTCCGGTTGGGTGAATGTTTGCACCCTTCCATGTTTATGGGTTTTATGTTCTATGTTATGTTGTGTTGTTTCTGCTATAAATAGCAGAATATCAATGGAAGAAAATGGGTTCTGACCTCACCAAAAGAGGAAACTCGAGGTATCTCTACCTCTCCTCCAAGTCCTCTCT
>BPVZ01000121.1:42362-53234 GCA_020521535.1 Rubroshorea leprosula
ATCGGTGATCTTAAATTGATGTTATTTTTGCTAAAGCAGAAGCATCATTTTTAATTGGCATATTAAAATTATATCTGTTAAAGAGCCATGAGATGAGGAAAATGAATCCCTCAAAGAATCTTTATACTTTGTTTGCTTCTTAATGTACAGTTGATGATTCAGTTTCAGGTTTTCATAATTAACCAACTTTTGACCTTAAAGTTTTTATCTATGCTGATTAGGTTCCAATCAAGACCTTGTTAATAGATGGAAACTATCAGGTGGAGGATCGTGGCTTGAAGACTCACCATGGACTTGTAAGTTGCCTTTTGCTAGTTTGCTTAAGTCTCTGCTCCCATATTTAGCCTATAATGGTGTTGTTGTAATTGTAAGGTGTAGTTTTGATGACATATGCTTTGTTATTTTTTTTTTAGTGCTAACATGAAAAACAATAAATATTTTTCTGGTTGTTTCTCTAAGTTTCCTTTATTTAGGCTTCAAGGTCCACAAAATGGTGGCCGCCTTCAGATTTTTAGTTAAATTCAGCTAATCAATATTTTCTTAATTTTTCAAAATTCTAGTTTTTTTTTTGGTCAAAGTTGGAAGAGATTATGCATCGATTTTTCTGTTCTTTCTTCAGATGGATAGAACATGCCATTTGATTCTAACTTTGCTCTTATCACCATGTCAAAGACAAACATAGATTTTGTTGGACCATACAATAATAGATTTTGGTTGATACATAGGACTTGTGTTGTATAATTTCTGTACTACAAACTTACATTTTCTTATATGTAAAGTTTTTAGTAGAAAACCTTCAAAATACACAAGCATTCATTGATCTTAAAATCCAACTTATTGACTTTATTGCACTCATCATAAGTAGTAGGATGGTTGTGGTGTCTAAAGTGTTCTTTATTCATCACAGCACTGGTACAAGATGTACCTCTCCATGGGGCGGCCGCAGTCAGTGCAGACAATTCTTTCTGGTATCTTCCCAACAGTAGTGGGCAGCAGGAGCCGGTTGCAGTGCTGTGGGGTATGAATCCGCAGGAGGTATTCATGTATTGCCTTCACAAATCCCTTAGGCTGCACATCTCCCTTCCACTGGTTATATTCAGAAAGGCAGGTTAAAAATATGCTCCCTTTTGCTCGGGTCATCTCTGCTGTACCTCTACTGATTAAAGCCCAGCCACCCCCTGTGGCATCAAATGTGAGCAGGGTCATGATCTCCCGCATTATAGGATCATTCTCCACTGTTTTCCCAAGTTGATTCTTGGAGTAACACATGCTCTCTATCCTAATCCAGAACCACCAAATTGAGGTGAGATCTGGCAAGTAGTGGCTGAGCTTTTCTGCAACGATGGTCAACATGTTACTCTTAACACGCTCCTTTGGATTGCTTTTTCCAACATAAACCAAGGCCAAGGGGACTGCTGCAGCTCGTGCGACAGTATTAGCTGTTGTTGTGAATTTTCTGATCCACTCAATGTCCTCTCCTCCATACAGGCAAATGAATCTTCCTTCGTCCATCTGGTAAAAAGTATAGAATTTCAGTCCCACTTGATCATGCAGATAAATATGATTATAGAATTAGTGTGTGCTTCGTGATTGCAGACAGTATGAGTGTATTTTTTCTGTTTAGCTAATTTAATAATTAAGGCTCACAACTTTCCCAAGTGCATTTTTAATGCATCTAAATTAAAACAAGTGGCAGACAAAGAAAAGCCCTTTGTACAAGGGTCCATGTGCCGCTTTTTTGGTTTAGAGGCTTAAAGTCGCACTTGTGCAAGTTGTGGGGTCACAATTATTAATTTGGCCTTTTGGTTTTCAATGGAGCTACATAACGTGCTAGAAATAGAAATATGAGACAAACATACCCAGTTCATAATTTGCTGATCAATGTTATCCACCAACAACTCAAGTCTCCAAGTTTCTCCATTCCACAGGGCTTCTTCCCTTGCAGTTGTGAAGGGGAAGGCCAAACTCCCCCAAATCCTCATCATGTGGAGTGCATCTGGGCATGCAACCCTTCCTTGTGGATCTAGAACCACAAGAATAGGCTTCTTCTGAAACTTCCACTCTTCCTTGACAAACTTGATCACTGCTCGGTCAAGCAAAGAAGGATGGTGTAATGTATACCATGTCATGCTAGCCTGAAGATTCTCAAATTGCTTCTGCCTGCTCTCAATTAATGGAACAGATGGATCCACTATTGGGAGCCACACAAGCTCATATTGGCTCTCCAGCCTTGCTGGTTGGCTCCGGGCTTCACTGTATATATGTTCAAGTATGGAGACCTCGTCCTGCAGGATGTCTAGGTCTGATACCAGCAGGAGGACATTTTTTTGCCTTAAGACTTCAATATGAACCTGGTATTGTCACGAAGAAGAAAGCTTAGGCAGGATATTTTCATCTGTAAGACATAAACAACAAAGTACTTTTGGCTTTGAAGTACCAAACTTATATAGATTCTAATGTTGGAGAATATAAGACTGATCAATTCGGAATTTTTTTAACAATAGAGAGCATAAATGTCAACAAAGACCAAACCCTTCTCTTTGTGAATCCATCAACAAGTGGTTGTGGATCATCCTTTGGGTTAATCAACGCCTTGAGAACCTTCATGTTGTCAATATGGGTTCTTGTCTCAAGCAAATGCACAAGGTTCTGATACTCTTCAATATATTTCTTCTCATCTGCATCAATGTGTGATTACATTATTACCACTTTTCATCTGTGTATCAAATGACATCTATCTGCCAAAGTAAAATGGCTTCAAACTCACCTATGTCCTTGTAGCAGGTAGCTAGCAAAGATGCTAGGTGGCTGTTCAAATTGCTGAGCTTGTGAGTTAGAGTTGAAAACTCCCAGGACTCTGCGGTGGATAAAAAGTGCCTGATACCAATAACAACTTGTGTGTTTTAGTTTGTGATGAAGTGATTCCAGCACGTAACAATGAAAGTCTATTGAATTCAGTATTAAACACTTACTCGCTCCCCAACTCTGTGAGGCTAATGATCTGAGAGGCACAGGCCAGCATGCATCTTATAGTCCAATAGACAGCTAACGGTATATGGGTCATTGCCGTGGACAGTGCATGATGATCCGCTGTAATATACTGGGATGGTAGCTCTTTGAACTCAACTATGCTACGGGCAATATCTAGCATGGAAATGATGAGAGTTTTGATTGCTTCAAACCGGGATTGCAGAATGTTGGTGTGCTGTAAGATTTCAGGCAATTGTCTAAGGGTTGCCAGCTGTTTGGCTAGCTGGTTTGAGGTGTAGCTCTGTGCAAGGAGCCAGAATTCACCATAGTTCATGGCAAAAGATGATAACGCTATCACCAATTTGGCATCCCACCAATAGTTTGACACCATTTTCAATATTGATATTGCTGCTTCATGTGCCTCCCCACCTCCTGTGCACCTGTATGTTATCTGCAATAATTCTTGATCAAATTAGCACAAGGAGAGGGAATGGCAAGGGAATAGAAGAAGAGAGAAAGCTTCACAACCTCAGAAGCAATTCGATCAATCAGAAATGACAAAGCTTCAAGCATGCTGGCCACAGTAGCTTGGTATGTCTTGTCCTCCAATGCCTCTGACTGTGCCTGCATCCCATGTTACATTAAAACATACTAGCACCTTGATATGCACTACATCATTAAAAAAAATATATACAAATCAGCTTATTTTGAATCTAGCTTTAGGCCATTACCGGGCTAACAATGGCATCAATGGCAGGCGTGGATTGCTTGAAGATGTCTTCAACAATGAGCAGGAGAGGTTTGACATTGATTTCACGGCCATCAGGAGAATGAGTTGCCTGGATTTGCTTCAGCATCATAGTATCATCAGATGCTGAGAGCATGATTAAGCTGCCTCTTTTTGGCTGCTGGACATAGGCTGCAGGATTTCCAATGGCACCCTCCATGGAAGCTAAACAGAATGCAGGACAGCAAAAGGTGTGATGAAGAGGTTAACTGAGTTTTTCCAATATTAAGCTTCAGCATTTTCCTTTATATAATAGCTAGATATAAGGAATAAAGACAAAAGCATACTTGAATCTACTTCCTTACTTCCATAAGGGTTCAATTCCTACTCTGTTTGCACCAAACAAATATATAGCTTTAGCTTTTCCGGAAGCCCCCACAAATCTCTTACAGTAAAAGTCTACATAACTGAATTTGCCAAATATCTTTTAAACCTTAATAATAAGCTTGCACTATAGAAAGTCATTGCTTCACAGCTTTGTAGCAATAAAAAACTACTATGATTGGGAATAAAATAAAGACCGAAGAAAAGGAAAAGCATCAGTTCTTTGCTTTTTTTCCTTTTCAAGAAGTGAAAAAGGCTCTTCTACTTGTCCTTAAAAAAAAACAAACGATTTTTTTTTTTTTTTTTATGTTGGTTGCACAATGAAACACAACCTTCTTTCATACTTTATTTTATCACATCTTCATGTTATGCAATTTGAATTTATAATCTCTTATTTTTAGCAGAAAGAAATTACCATTAAGTTATTTAAGTTGTTGATAAATTTTTTTTTTAATAAAAAACCAAAATATTTAAAAATGAAAAAAAATCTAAATTAAGAAATCAATCTAAAATTAGTCATATTTTATGTTCTTTGCTTTTTCTTTGTCAAGAAGTGAGAAAGGCTCTTCTTCGGGTTCTAAAAAAACAAAGGATCTAAAAAAGAAAAAAAATCTAAATTAAGAAATCAATCTAAAATTAATCATATTTTATGCACAAAAGTTATATGTTAATAATTTTTTAATATATAGGGTGTGTTTATCACACTTTTCCCTATTATGATTTGGGTTTTTTTTTTTTATAATTTGTATAATTAGATTTGAAAAAATAGAAATTGACTTTAAATTTGATCAATTATTTAATTAAATTATGGTACTAGTGTTAAAATTTTGTTTTGTTTTGTTTTTTTACATTTTTGTGTGAAAACTTATTAAAAAATAGTGCAATTAATGGGCACAAGTTTGAAACATCATATTGTTTATATAGAAATTAAGATCTATTTATATATAAATTTTACACCTTGTTGGAGTAAGGATTTATATAGACAAATGAATAAAATCTTATGTAAGTATAGTATACCATATGAGAAAGGATTTTTAGTGATGAAAAATTTTGTGACAAATTTTAAAATTATCACTATAACTTACTATAATCGTAATAAATTTTAAAAATTAATCACAAATACACATATGTTTAATGATGATAAAAAAATTTATTACTGAAAAGATGTTTTGTAACTGTCACACATTCACAAAGAAAATATAAATTTGTAATGAAAAAATTCATTACTATAATTTATCACAATTATAACGATTCATAAATATAGGTTATAGATACATTTATATTCAAGGATAATAAAAAAAATTTATCACTAAAAAGTATCTTATCACTTAAAAATTATTTTGGAGATAATATAGACTTGTAAGAATGAAAATCGCCACTAAAACTTATCATAATTGTGATATATTTTAAGTATTAATCACAAATACCTATATGTTCAATGATGATAAAATAAATCATTTCTAAAAAAGTCACAAATAAAATATAAGTTTTCAATTATGAAAGTTATCATTGTAACTCATTTCAATTGTCATAATTTTAAATATTAGTAATAGATTTCACCCATTTCCACTCATATTATATTTTAATAAATTTATTTTTTGAGAATTTCATTTTAAGCAGATAATTATTTTTTGAAAAAAATACTTGATTGCATAATAACTTAAGTTTCTGAGGCTTAAATTAAAATATTTTAAAAGCTTAAGAGCAAAAAATCTTAAGTTAAAATCTTAAGCAAAAATTGAATAAGTTAAAAGTTTTGAGATCAAAGTATTCATAAAGTAAAAGATTAAGGACCCTATTTACTAGTTTACCAATGAAGAAATTGTAAAGGGGTCCAAAAATTCGACACGGGTTATGTGTCGACACTACAAGGGTAGTGTCGAAACCTTGCGGAAGTGCAAGTACCGCCACCTGCTTTTTTTAATATTTGGTACATAATATCTGTCAAATATTAATATTTTTTATAAATAAAATATTATTTTAATTTAATTGTAACAAGATACTATTAATTTTCTATATTAAAATACTTAAATTTAACCAAATTTATTTACATAATATATATTTATAATTTTAATTTATTCTTTTTTTATATTCAATTTATTATTTTGTTACCAAATAATTACAATTTTTAAACAAATTTTAAAGATAACCATTGTAAAATACCTGCTTTAATTTAACATTTTTATTATGTCTAAATTTTTTTCAGTTAAAGAATATATAATATTAAATTAAAAACTTTAATACTAAATACTTAAAATTTAAAAAATCATTAATAAATTTAAAGTACTAAAAAAAATATAAAAATATTACTCTATATTTAGTTTAGTCTTGTTTAATTTAAATATTTTGTCTAACCATTAATGATCATTACCTTTCTCGTTCAAACCTCTTATTATATATAATTTTACTGTAATATATTTTGATTCTTCATCTATTTTATTTTTAAACCTTTCTCGAATTAATTTTCAAAGATAATGTATACCTTTAAATTTTCGTGTAATTCGAGAATTCACAATTTTCGCGAAATGAAAGAAGCCCGAATTAAAATAATTAACGCGTTTCATAATTCATTATCATATTCTTGGATTCTTTTTCATTGTTTTCACATTAGAAAATGTGATTTACACGTTAAACTTTCTTTTATAAATTTTATTTACATGATAATCATATTAAGTATTTATTAATTCAAAATAGAGCAATGTGATTCAGTAAAGGAAAGTTTTTTTATATTTATTTTTGTATTTATAATATTTGAAATCAAAATTTTATTTAAAAAAATTAATTCAGGTCAATATATTGATCATATTAATTTCTTTTAATTTTTTATTATATAATAAAAAATAATATATCGCATTTTTTATCTCATTTAATTTTTATAATATATAATTTAAAAATAATATTTTTTACTTTTAACAAAATTCATCACCAAATTATTTAATTCGTTTAGGTATTAAACTATTTTAAATGATAGTAAAACATTAACCTATATAATTTCTGTTCTGAACAGAGTGTACTCTAACACTGTAAAAAGAGGATACCCATTTTTGATAATCGATTTGTTAGGTTCTGTAATGTTGGCTTCAGAAATGGAAAATTGCAGTCCATCTTCAACCGCAACAATCTCCCACTGTGTCGTCTCAGTACGTTTTCCAGCTGCCTTTCGAATTGGAGTTGATTTTCTTTACTTAATCTCTTTGGTTGTCAAGAAAATTAGGAGAATGGAAAGTGTGAGGAAGAAAGGTCTCGTCTTTGATGATTTTTAGGTTTATATTTTTAATTTCTCTGCAAGATTACAATGTTTAAGTATGCTTTTTAAGTGTTGAGGATTTGGGTCTGTAATTATCAGAAGTGGGTTTGGGTCTGTAATTATCTGACACTTCAGGTTTCTTGCAATCAACTGAGTGATAATTTTTCCTCTTGAAAGACTTGATGTTTTGCTATCTTGTTTGCAATGCCTTACGTGGGTTTCTTGGCAACGAAAGTACATAACCACAAGCTTCCCCTGAGTAGTTGGTATTTGGCATTGCATGTTGTAGATGGACAAAACCCTCACAAGTAGCATTCATGCATGTTGGTTATTCACCAGGAGGACATAAGTGTCATGTCTCTGCAATACATCTTGCTGGGCATTTTCCCTTTCTTTTTTCGTCAATTATATTATCTTTCAGAATTAGTTTTTGTTATGAACTTATCCCATGTTACTTCTATGCAGCCATCATTTGCATTGTAGTGGTCTTTCAATTATGTCAGGAGCTCCAAGAGATTTAAACGATTCAGCTGAACAGAATAGAGATGGACCGGATTATTTCAGTTACTATACCCATGAAATAGCAAGGCTGTTCTCAGAAAATGAGGATATCATGGTTGTGCCACAAACTTCTAACACCCCTGAGTTGTCTGAAAGAAAATGTAGAGAGACTAATGAGAAGGAGAGGATTGATTCCACTCATAACGCTGATGGTCCTTCTTTTAGTAACAGCATAGGAGCGAGTGTTTCAGATTTCATGAAGGAAAGATTGAAGGCATTACTGATGCAGAGTGTGAATGATCTTTCAAGGGAAGTTGACGAGGTATGGATACTCCCTCTTTCTACTTTGTTTTTTGTAGATAAAACGGATATTGAATATTTGAAATCAACTATTCTTGTGGATTTTTAGACTTTAATTTACATGGATGAGTTTGGCCTGTTAAGTGGAATGTGATAGTTATAATAGAATTTATAATCTAGATTGGAAAGTGCCTAAGGATAGAGGCGATATCCTTTGGTCCTTAGGGCATATGCTGCCTTGAATTCTCAATTCAGTTCTTTTTTCCAAGAGTATCCAGAATCATGTGTGCTCTTGCAGTATGAAATTGTTGGGAATTAGTCATGGTGTCAGCTTGGCATTTGTAAAGTTGCCTTGGCCCTTGAGTCCAGGTGACTTTAATAAGGTGCTTGACTTTGGCACCTAGCACAGAGTAACCAATGTGAAAGTGGCTCAAGCAAGCACCTCTGCTGAACTACCAATCCTTTTATATGAAGTTTACATGAATAACCCAACATTAGGCTGCCCTTCATCCATTTAAATAAATTTTTTTTGCTAAGATTAAATGAGTTGAAATAGTAAGATATAACTTTGGCTTTTCTAGATCTTCAAGAACAATTGGCCTTATGGCCAAAGAAGGGAACATATGGCACTTGATGCATCAGCTTGGAGAAAAAGAATTTACTTCATTGAGTTGAGCCAACTACATCAATATGGTTGGTGAAGAATTGGAAGTCCCTTTAACTGAATTCAATATTTCTTTTTGTCTCCTAGAAGCACCAATGTTGTGTCTGTGTTCTGTTCAAAATATGTGTAGATCTTAAATTAGAATGTGCAAGAGGCTTTTACAGTGTTGGGTGGGCCCAAAATGTAATAGCCTTTTCCCCTCTTTTGGTGGTGCTATGGGGTTGGACATGATACTGTTACAGTCTGATAGGAACTATAGATTTGTTTTCAGTCTTCTTTTTTTTTCATTTTCAGAAGAAAAAACTTTCTAAGTTCTATATGATGGGATTAATGCAGATTGTAGATCCTGTTCTAGCTATGCACCAGTTAAAGTGTCAGATACAAAGCAAAAACCATTCACAGGATAGTGCTGTTGCATCAAATGGTGATGCAGGGCAAGTTAAACCCAAGAAACTTAAGATGTCACCTTCATCCCTATCAGCTGGTGTTACCGCAAATTCTAGAAAAGAGGTTATATTCCTCTCTATCTCTCTGTGCACATTGTTGTTATTCATTCACTTTTAAATATTTCTGGCTTAGTAGAAAAATGGCATATTTTTCTTGAATTCATACATGATCTCACTAGAAATCCCAAATAATGTACGAATATTGGGTAACTCTGAAACATAATAACTTGAGCAAATGGTTTTTCAGCCTAAGGTCTATGATTAAATTGGCTGGCCATAGAATTTGAATGGTGTTTCATCAATATGTGGCATCTGCTGGAGGTTAGCTCTGAAGATAGCTTCCTCTCCCTTTCTTTCTTTGTGTGGTGTTACCTTTTGGCATGGAAAACTCAATCCCCACACTCCCCCAAGCTGTTCCACCCAGTGGATATGACAGCCTATTTGTGTTTATATCTGCTGATATCTTTGCCTGTGTGTTTTGATTTTCAAATTCATTGAGCTTAAGAAAGGAGTGTATGATGTGTCTGGTAAATAAATGTGTACCCATGTGCATATATTTGTGCATGAGGGATATTTGAGTCATTAGAGGCACTTGAACAGTGGCACAAAGTTAGGCATTATCTGTATTGACTTCTGGTGACTGTAAGCTTCATGTTATTATTCTTATTATTATTTTTTTTAGGAGGACAATGATCTGCAGTTCCTTCTACAGAGTGATGGCCAGCTTGTCGAGCAGACATTGAAAAAGTATTCAGATGAACTATCCAATACGGTGATTTTCTGAAATCATCTGTTGTCTTAATATAAAGCATTAAGGATATCACTCATAGCTTCTCTGTTTGGGCACATGAGGAAAGACTATGGCTGAAACCAAGGATCTCTACCTACCATCTACCCCCACTGATAGATCTTAGGTGGCTGTATGGCCCATATCTTATAGCCAAACTAATGCTGAATCCTGTTTTTTCAGCTGGGGCATATGGAACAGAGGCTTGAAGACCTTCTTGATACTCTTGTAGCCAAGTGCAGGTACTTTCATTTTATGAGAAATTTTTTCAGGTCTTAGCATGTGTTCTGTGGAACAGATCATCAGCAACAAGGTCATAGGCAAATGACTGAACTTTTGAAATGTGTGTTACTGAAGAAAGTTTGTGGCATTTTTGCTGAGTTCTTTTAACCTTTGTCTTCAATTTAAATATACAGGCCAATGACTCCTGCTGAGAAGCGGCATCTTCAAAAATTGATTCAAAAGCTACCACAGGAAAATATTGACCGTATTGTTGAAATCATCTGCCATAAGAAGCCAGCAGATAAGAAATATCAAGATGAAATTTTTGTTAATTTGGAGCTAGAGGTAAAGAAATAGCCATAAGATTTGTTCATGAATTAGTTTTAAATACCTAATATGTTCCTGAATTGTCTTTCAGGAAAATGCAACACTCTGGAGACTATATTTCTATGTTCAAGCGGTTGAGAATGCTAAGGAGCTTGCAAGGTAGCACAATCCTGATGACGTAGGCTCTATCCCTTATCAGAGGGGTTGATACAAGTATCACTGTCGGTGGCAACTGTGGCTTGATGGAGTTTTCTACTAGGTCCTACTGAAATTACTGATAAGCCTTTGTAGAATATT
>BPVZ01000121.1:60310-72513 GCA_020521535.1 Rubroshorea leprosula
AAAAAAAAGTAATAGTTAAGAAATGAATTATTAAATTAAGCCTATTCTTTTGGTTTAAAAATTTCTATTTACAGATATGTATATTTGGCAATGATAGATTTATATAATCAACAAAGAATGATTTAAATAAAAAAAATTTAATCCAACAATTTGTTTTAAAAATATTAAATTAAAATCCAACTTTTTTTTTTTTAGAATGAAAGATACTAAAGCAAAATTCCTTTTGCTTTTAGAAAAGAGAAGTTCAAAAATTGTGAAATTCATTTTATATATAAAAAAATTAAAACTCATATTTAGTACTAAATTTTCTTATTATAAAAAATAAAAGAGGGGAAAAGTTAAAAAAAAAAAAAAAACTAAAAAACAAAAATGTGAGAAGTAACTTGAGTACTGCTTTGCAAAAATATTTTTAAAGCAGTACATGTTCGTCAATAACTAATAAATGAAGACCTGATTTGCAAAATCTGGTTTAACTTATTGCATAGGTTATTATGGGCTTATGTTCTTCCATCTCCCACAGATCGCTTCATTCTCCGTTTTCCTCAGTAGATAGTCGCTGCTGCTTCTCTGTAATCGGATTCCGACGATCTCTCGCCGGTAATCTTTTCTGTTTCTCCTCAGTACCGGTCTTCATCTTAGAAAGCTTAAGCTTTTCTTTTTGTTGAATTTTGTTTAATTTTTTTTTTTCTGTTTTTAGATGTCTTCCCCTGCGTTCGAGATCCCTCCGAAGGGTGGGTTCAGCTTCGATCTCTGTAGAAGAAATGAGATGATTGCGAAAAAGGGTGTTAATCCCCCGTCTTTTCGGAAAACGGGAACTACAATCGTTGGGTTGATCTTCCAGGTGCGAATGATCCTCTCTGTCCTTTTCAATTTGTTCATACTGTATTGTATGCAAATCCGTTGCTTGATTCGTATGTCTGTGAGTCTCTATTCTGTGAAATTTAACTATGGCCAAGTTTCTTGCTCAGATTGAAGGGTTATTGTTGTAGTGCAGGTTTAGGTTAAGTAACTGGAATGCATGAATTCTTAGTTGAAATATAGTAGATTTTTGGAATTTATTCATTCCCATGTTTTACATTACCAATATGATGCTTTTATCAAGTCAATTTTGTGTGTAATTGTAACTAAGTCAACAGAAACTAATTCCCTACTTAGGGTTTCAAAAAAGTGCATTGTAGAAGAGGTGAATTGGAAATGTTTTAGCTTTTAGCATTTTTATGTAGTGTGTAGTCCCATGACTTTAAGGATTGCTCTTGTGCTTGTTTGTCACTTTTACTATGAACATATCTTGGTAGAGATGCTTAGTCTAGGGGATAATGTATTGGCTACAGTGTGTTAGAGAATTTTGGTAGGTCATTCAGTTACTCAATTCACTTTTCGGTTTGTGGATTGGAAATCATGTCAAGAGGCTGTTTAGCAATCTATTGAGTCTCGAATATTGGGGCATTCTAGTTGATGACCATCTTGTGGTGAACTTGGCATCTTTCTTGTATCATCAAGCTTGAGGAGTTTAAAAGATGCAGATGTTAGTGTTTTTTTGTCCTTTGTTTGGTATTGCTAGTTTATACTATGTCTAGTATAGTTCTGCTGGGATTTATGTAATATAATTACTCTCATTTCAATATTTGTGTAGGATGGTGTCATTCTTGGGGCAGATACTAGAGCAACTGAAGGGCCCATTGTTTGTGATAAGAATTGTGAGAAAATTCATTACATGGCACCAAACATATACTGCTGTGGAGCAGGAACTGCTGCTGATACTGAAGCCGTAACTGGTACTTTTTAGGATTGATGTTTAATGTGGCAGTGCCGATATTTTGGTTCTTTAATTTAATGCTAGAACTCCTTTATTGTATACTGTTTTCTCATTCTCATGTCTCCGTAACTAACCACTTCCTATTGTGTCTATATGACAGACATGGTTAGCTCACAGCTGCAGTTACATCGCTATCACACTGGTAGAGAGTCCAGGGTTGTTACAGCATTAACCCTTCTAAAAAGACACCTTTTCAAGTAAGTTCTTTTGTTTTCTGATATATGTCTACAGTTTAAAATGGATATATGATTCTATCTGCTTAATGTTTTGCACAGCTACCAAGGTTATGTCCAAGCTGCTTTGGTGCTTGGTGGTGTTGACTGCACCGGACCCCATTTACATACTGTGAGTGCATTCCCCCCATCAGAGCTTTAAAAGAATAACAGCATTTAGTCTTTTCTATTAATTTAACTTGACACCTTAATGGTTGATTCTGCAGATATACCCTCATGGATCAACTGACACGTTGCCATTTGCTACAATGGGTTCTGGTTCTCTTGCTGCAATGGCTGTATTTGAGTCAAAGTATAGAGAGGGATTGACTGTAAGTTACCTATTTTGTTTGATCTGTTCTGCTACATGTTGTTTTATGGCATGTTGAATTCTGAAGTAATACAACATTGACATATTCTGCTACATGTTTGATCAGTTCTGATGTGTGAATCATTTTGACTTGTCATTTTACAACAGTTGGAAGCATAAACTCTTTCAAACAATTCTGTATTGCTGCTTTCCTGTCATCTTCCATTTATTGTTCAGTTGCCATATTCTGATGTTGAATATGCATTACTATTTTTGTCTTCTGCAGAGAGATGAAGGAGTACAGCTTGTATCTGAGGCTATATGTTCTGGTGTATTCAACGACTTGGGAAGTGGAAGCAATGTTGATGTTTGTGTGATAACCAAGGTTTAGTTATACTTGCCAGCCCTTCCTTTGTTTCAGGATAGGGGTGTAGGATTTTCATTATCTATTTCTCAACACAAGTCTCACTTTCCAACAAATGTTGGCACAGGGACACAAGGAATATCTGAGGAACCACCTACTGCCAAATCCTCGCACCTATGTCAGTTCAAAGGGCTTTTCTTTTCCCAAGAAAACTGGTTAGTAACATGCCTTCCATTTATTTATAATATCAGGCCTCGTATTGAAGCCCACTTCTATCATGGTTTTGACAAATTTCATGCATCATTTAGTTTTGCCTGAAAATGAAGAATGGTATTATCCAGCAGTATGACTGGCATCCTCTAAGAGGATTTAAACATTTAACTCATTATAGCTGTCACAACTGCTATATAATGCCAACACAGCAGTTATGAATATGTTAATAAACCCACAAAAACCAGATGCTGACCTTTTGGATGGTTCCAACAAGGAGTTGAAACTTGAAAGGACCCCCCATATTCTCAGAGCCTTTTTAGTTTGACACTAGCTGCACGAATTCAGTTTCCATACAATATTGGCTGATGCTAATGCAATTTCTGTGGTTGCAGAGGTCCTGCTAACAAAGATAACTCCACTGAAGGAAAAAGTGGTAGTGATCGAGGGAGGAGATGCCATGGAAGAGTGAAAACCATCATTATGTGAGAAACATGGGTTTTAAATTTGGTCAAGTTGTAATTCAAGGTTTAAAAAACATTGAAGACACTTGTTCACATGTTACTAGAACAGCACTATAGCCGCAGCTGTAGAACATCTAAGTACTTTTCACTTGATCAATGTTCTGGACACAATTAAGATTTGAGTGCTTTATTATTATTATTATTTATTTTAAGCCTTTTGCTGTGACAATTAAGTTTTGTCATCTGTTCAACGAAGTTTGGAGTTTGGGTTTGAATCAAATTACGAAAATTGGGGCAAATCAATTCCTAAATCCAAACATGGGTTTGCTTTTTCTGGCCCAACTAAAGCTGAAAGTGCAATTTCCCTCAAAGCTTTAATGTACCTAAATCCAAAATAATAAATGATATCATTAAAATCTAAATTTCACATCAAAAAGTAAATAAATATTGCCAAAATTTGGCCCTAATAGTTATTTCTATTTTTATATGATATTGAGAAAATTAAAAACGTTGTGGGAATTAAAGTATCATAATCATAATAATAATAAGATATTATTATTTATCAATCAAATTTTTTAAAAAATGAAGTAAAAAAAGTGCTTAAATTTTAATAGCATACCATAAAAAAATATTAAAATGATTTCATTTGAATTTTAAAGATAGGATGTTTTAGTTGAAAAAATTAATGAAAACAATATAAATTTGAGCGCCTGAACTAATAAACATTTTTTTCCTAATAATAAAAAAAGTAAGTATTTTTAATCAATATGTAGAAATTTATTTAAGATATACATGAAAGGTGGTGTTATAGGGATAATTTTTTAATCTCACATTTTTATATAACTTTCACATGTTATTTTGTCTCACATTTTTATATAACTTTCACATGTTATTTTGTTTTACCTTTTTATACAATTTTTACATATTATTAAATGATTATATATATTTAATATCACGAGTTTTATATGAATTAAAAAAATCAATTATTTTAATGACAAATTAGGTTATACAAAAAAAATAAGACAAAAAAATTGAACAAAGAGCATTTCTCTTATATGAAAAATTTTATAGATAATTTATGTTATTTTAAACTTAAAAAATATTTTTAAAAACAAACTATACATTAAAATATAAAAAATATTTTAATAAAATAATATAAAAAATAATTTCATTAAAAATATTTAAATAAATTTATAAAGTAATGTACAGTTTCGCATGAAAAACTTGAATTTCTTTTAAATTAAGCTTACGTGCAAATTAATGGAGGAGGCACAGCAGAAGGCGTTGCGTGTCACTGAATTATACGTCACCGTCTCTTTCTTTACTTCTCTTCTCAACACAGGGAAAATCCAGGCTTCATTTCACCGGAGTGGGGGCCGACGCCGTCCATCGGAGAAGACATGTCTTACGATTACCTTTTCAAGTACATAATCATCGGAGACACAGGTAACTGTTGCTTTGCACCCGGAACCCTACTTCTTTACTGTGTATCATGTTTCTCTGCGGCTGTGTTAATTTGGTTTTGAGGGTCTGATTGTGGGGGGGTTGTTGGTTTACAGGTGTGGGGAAATCCTGCCTGCTCCTGCAATTCACCGACAAGAGGTTCCAGCCGGTCCATGATTTAACCATTGGAGTGGAGTTCGGTGCTCGGATGGTCACCATCGATGGCAGGCCCATCAAGCTTCAGATTTGGGATACCGTATGTCTTCTTCTTTGAGTCTTTCTTTGACTTCTTCTTGTTAACGCTTGTTGATTACTAAGGTAGATAATAAAAGAGGAAAAATGGTCTTTTGCCCATGAGTTTCTAACAGTTCAGGTTGAGTATCAGAATCCCAGAATCTTGTGTGCTGGAATTCATATTCCTTAACAGGAATTATGTTGTTGCAATCGAGGGCTTGATGGGGTAAACCTCTAAAAAGGAGGAAACATAAATTCATCAATTACTTAAACGAAATCTTCTTTCACTCTAGTAGTGGTAAGAGTTAGGATTCATTGTCTAGGAAACTATGGAGTCCAGCAGTGTAATTTGGTCATCATGCTATTGGGGTTGTGGTTTTCTTCAATTGGGTATGTTACTTGTTCCATTTAGCTTGGATTTTTTGTTTCCCATTTAAGTCTGCCTTTTGTCTTCATAGAAGACCCACTTAATTGATTTGTTTAGCTGCATTCTCTAGCAACTCGCAAAGAAGAAATGAATAAACTTTTACTTTGAGCTATATACTAGGTGGGGGCATGCCCACTTTTTCTGGTTCTTTTATGGTGAAGGCTCATCTTGTCCCTATGTCATGTTGTCAAAAGAGCATTAATGGATACTGAGCAGCATGTTTTATCTTTTTAATTTATTTATTTTTTGTGATCATTATTTTTTTTCGCCATTTAAAATTTATTTATGGACTGAAAAGTGAAAACCAAGAATCTGGTATCTGTTTCAGGCTGGGCAAGAATCCTTCAGATCAATCACTAGATCTTACTACAGAGGGGCAGCTGGGGCTCTTCTGGTCTACGACATAACTAGGTCAGACCTCAGAACTTGGAAGCCTTCTTTCCCCTTCTTAGATTGTACAGGCTTAATAGTATTGTTCTGTCTTGAGTGGGTTTTGAAGTCGTCAAGCTGTCACTGTCTTACCCTATCATTAGTGTAGCTTTACTTTCCTATATTTGAAATTTTTTCCCCTTGAGTTTTAGTTGGTGACTGAGTGTACTGCTCTGAATCCGAATTCCAGATTCTCTATTTTTGTTTGTTTCGTTCTGTCTTTCAAGTTGTTCTCCATTCAATTCTCGTTCAGCTTCAGTTATGATTTTGTTTAACTATAACTCAATTTTGTCAATGTTTTAGGAGAGAGACATTCAACCATCTAGCAAGCTGGTTGGAGGATGCTCGGCAACATGCAAATCCAAACATGACAATCATGCTTGTAGGGAACAAGTGTGATCTTGCTCACAGGAGGGCTGTTAGCAAAGAAGAAGGTGAACAGTTTGCAAAGGAAAATGGGCTCTTGTTCTTGGAGGCATCTGCCAGAACAGCTCAAAATGTTGAGGAGGTGATGTAACCACTCAAAAGTGGCATGCCATGTTTTTCTCTACACCTTAAAGCTTAAACTCTCTCCAGCTAGGATGTTATTTTATTTTATTTAACTAATGTTTGACTCAAATGTTAAATTATATTGTAGGCCTTCATAAAGACTGCTGCAAAGATCCTCCAGAATATTCAGGAAGGTGTTTTTGATGTATCCAATGAGGTACTCATCAACTCACTTTGTTGTGGAGACATTTTGTTATGACTTACCTTAGATTGGATATTATATTGAGTTCTTGTTGTTTTCGTGCTTGATTGCTATTCTGGTGTCAAGATAACTTAATAGTTGTCAGAAAAAGGTTTATGCATGCATATGCTTTTAGTTTGTCCCATATAACTGTATGATTTAATTAGCACATAGGCCATTTTGCAATTTGGATTCAAACCCATTATGTGATACGCATGCATTGTTGCACAAAGTTGCAAACCCCCTCAAATTTTCTAATTTAAAAACCTCTTTTTTTGAAATGATTGCAGTCTTCTGGCATCAAGGTTGGATATGGACGTCCCCAAGGTCCATCAGGTGCAAGGGATGGAGCTGTTGCTCAAAGAGGTGGATGTTGTGGTTAACTGAAACAAGAAGAGTCTCTATATGTGATCCTTCAGTGCAATTAATTTCTAATACTTTTTCAGTTTTCATCCCTTCTATGAATACACACCATTCGAAGTGCTGTGGAGCTTCTTGAGAAAGTTGACTGTATAGAGCTACTCTTGTTTTGCCTTAGACTTTACTGAGAATTTGTGGAATTGTATCTTCAATTTCAGTTACAGGACAGGACCACATTTGAGCCAAGGGCATCCACCTTTTTAATAGTTTTATAAATCATCCATCTTGCTAGTAAAATCAGCACTTCCTAGATGTTTGGAAATATTACATGTAACTTCTTATTTCAGCCGAACAGGGAAAAACATTTATCTAAAATGGTAAATAAAAACAGGTGAAGATGATCCATGGTTGCCAAAACAAATGATCTGTCTAAAATGGTATTGACCAACAAAGATGACTTGCTTAAAGCATACATCTCTGAGAAGTGTTTCCTTATGATCTATAAGATTGTAAATACAGGTTAAAACTTGTCAAACAAGCTCAAACAACTCTCCCTTAGAATCACAAACATTCCGAGCAAGAATATCAATTTGTTCCGATTCCAAAGGTTCTTGTCGGACCTTTAGCTTCTACAGAGAAATATATGAATGGTCAGAACATGCAGAGATTACTCTTCATTCTAGCTACAACACAACCATATCCATCAAGCAAGCATTTAACGAGACCCAAGCCAACATCATTCCTCTAAACTTAGAACTGTCATCGATGACAATCAACTGTATATGGGAAATGATACATACTACACTTTACAAAATTACATACTCCATTATATATTGATGGTTTTCGTTATTTGTACCGTTAAAACTTATAGTTTTCGTTATTTGTATTGTTAAAATTAATAGTTTTTGTTACACATTGACAGTTTCCGTCAATATATAACAGAATATGTAATTATGTAGGATGTATGTATTATTGTCAATATATATAATATATTAAAAAGAGTGCCACTCGTCTTACCTTCTTCTTCGGTTAGTCTATAGCACTTCACCAATTCTCTGTGAATTGTTGATGTACTCAATATTTTGATAATAATCAAAGCTCAAGTTATAACTTTGTTATGTTAAAAATTCCTCATCTCCTACCAGAAAGTATACCTGTTCCAAAAAAAAAAGAAAAAAGTCAGACCACATTTTTTAATAATAAACTCTCTTCACTCTTCTTTTATACTCTAGCCAACAGCATTTTTATCCCTTCTAAAACCCTAACTTCCTTACCTATGGCAACTGCCCTCATCTCTTGTCTCGCGGAAGAGCTAGGTGACATTGCTCTTGTGGAGATTAGAGAAATGATTGAAGTCATTGTAACCTTTAGGGAGGAGGTTGTTAAACTTGAAAGCAAACATAAATGTATCTCCAGCTTTGTTGAAGAAGCAAAACGAAGACAAAACATGATCACGGGTGCAGATAGATGGTTGGATTCTTTAAAACTGATCATCTGCGACATTGAAGACTCGTTGGATGACTGACAAGTTTCCCAGCTACAAAAGAGGATAGGAGGAGACAGGAGGAAAAAGAAGGAGGGCTCGTTACCGGAGATCTACCATTAAGGAAAGAACTTGGGTGAAAAAAATTAAGGAGATTAATGTTAGACTGGATGAGATGTATGATAACAGGAAAAGATATACAAGCAAAAATGGAAATGGCCTAGAAACTGTTAAAAAAATTGATTAGATTGAGGTGATTAATTGTAGTGATGAGTCTGACTCAATCTTTGTTGGTAGAGAGATCTGAGTTGGGATTTAATCAATCTCATATTGGATCCAACAACTAATGGACCTAAGAACAAGAATTTCAAGACCATTTGTCTAACGAACTAGGATGGGAGGAATTGGAAAAAGAGCACTGACATTCTTTATTTGCGTCTTGGGTCAATCGATGTTGAGGAAAAGGAAAAGAAGATCAATGAGGGGAGAGAGTTTAAGATTTGGTTAGACAAGTTCAAAGAAGTCTGTTATGAGGCTGAGGATGTGTTCTTTCAGTCCAGTTGATAAGATAAACGTGGAGAAATTGCTTTTAAAGTAGAAAACATCAATGAAAGACTAGATCAGATATGACTAGATGAGATTGCCATTAAGAGAAACATGGCATCAAGAGATTCTTCACCGTCCAGAAGAAGAGTAGTTACTAGCCCTTGTACGGATTTTGTCAAAATTGCATTGTGGCAGGGATCAAGTATGAAAGACTTGATAAGCAAATTGCTATGTGAAACAGAGTGTGTTGAATTCAAGGAGGTCATCTCTGGTTTTGACATGGGTGGGCGGGGTTGGAAAAACAGCTCTTGCCCAACTCATGTACCAGGACAATGAGATTGTGACCCATTTTGATATGAGAATATGGGTTTGCGTGGCAAAGGTTTTTGACTTGAAAAATATTGCAGAAGAAGTTATTTCTACATCTTCATCCAAGTCTTTCAAGAGATGATCTCCACTCTATACGTTATCTAGCTCCTTTGTTCGAATCTCTTGAGGAGAAGAAGATTTTTCTTGTATTGGATGATGTTTGGAAATGTAGGTGTTTACACTTAAAATAAACCAATAAGGTAAGGCCACGTGTTAAGGTAAAACCCAATTATTAAGAAAATCAATAGGCTGGATTTGGGCTGGGCTAGCTTACAATTTAATGACCCAAACGGATTTTCAAGGAGGTTGGATCTTAAGTGGCAGAAGATAAGATTGGATCTGGTAGTTTGAGTTTGATTTAAAATGGGAAATTGAGGATTTTTAGGTAGTTATATTTAAGGTTGTTGGAGATAAGGTTAAATAAAAATTATCGGATAACTTTCAAACAACTGCCAGACCTGCAACCCCACTATCAGATCATGGAGGAACAGTACCGAAGATCATGGAGGAAGTTCCTAGCACCGAAGCAAATAAAAATAGAGAGAAGAGAACAGTTTAGAGGCCTGCCCAACACACACACAGACTGCCCAGAGCATGTTTTTCAGCTTTTAGACTGCTTTTTCTAGATTTCAGCAATAGTTTCCAGATTTTCCAGATTAGTTCATAGCCTTAGCCTAGGTTTGTTCATCTTTGTTCATATTTTCTCCTGCAAATTCCAATTTAGATTAATTTTTAAGCATTTGGAAGCAACTTAGCCTTCAAAACAGGTCTGCCCCTTTGATTTGGTTAGTTCTTCTTCTTTTTATGGATTTAGTTATGTTATTCGTTCATGTAAATAGGTTGAATGTTTTCTACCTTTGTTCTTTTGTTTCTGCACAATATCTAGACATGCAGTTTGTTTAATTTCAATGTCCAGATTTAAATTTATAAGTTTCTAGACTTTAATCATTTCATAGTTTCTACTTCAGTTTTAGTTAATCATTATGGGCTGGTAGTTGAAATCATTGTCTGTTATTTTACTTTTTCTGTTGTCTGCGAATTTAATCTCCATGGCATGTTATTTTCTGTTATTTACTTCATGTTAGTTTAATTGCTTTAAGATATTGCATTTATTTTAGGATTTGTAGTTTTTATTACACTTGTTTGGTTGTGAAGTCCTTAGAGGCTTCCAAATGCAATTAGTAACCCATTTTGCAGAACTATACCCTTTGTTTTGCAACATCATCTGGGGCGCAATTCATTTCACAAACGTTTTTTCCAGCCATCCTATTGGAGGTAGACTGCTGAAAAGGAGAAGGGTCGTCTGGAAAATCCAATTTTCTTGTTTTTAAACAAAGCAAGTGGCACGCCTAATAACCAAACTCACGTGGTAAAGGCCGGCTAAGGATTTTTGGGGAAACAGTAGGTGTGATGATAGGAATTTTCTCAGACGTGCAGCAGTTGGAAGTAGGATTTTAGTGACCACTCGTGACTATGGAGTTGCAGCAGGGATGATGAAGTCTTCTTCTACATTCTATCTGAAACAATTGACTCAAGAAGTTTCTTGGTTGATACTCAGTCAAGAAGCATTTATCGGATGGGGTGAGGAAGAATGTGGAAGCTTAAAGGATATTGGCTGGAAAACTGCAGAGAAAAGCAAAGGATTGCCACTTGCTGCTAAGACTTTAAGGTGCCTCTTGAGATTCAAGAGAACGAGGGAAGAGTGGGAAAACATCCTGTACAGTGACATGGGAACTGGATTTGGTACAAAAATGTGTTTTTGCTCCTGCCTTCGTGCACAAAAGTGAAATTTGATCTGACGAGTCCTGAATTGAGGACGCACTCTTCTAATTCTAATAAATTGAAAAGAGAAAGGGATGTCATTTCTCCTCCTGTAAGTCTAAATCACACTTTCTAATACTTAAATTTATTTTTGCAGGTACAGGCAACATACTTCTTCTTATTGGGAAATAGCTTCGCATCTTGAACCTCCGCCAAAAACTGGCTAGTTCCATGCTTTCGTAATGTGAGAGAGTTGCTGTTGTTGGTTTTATGTTTTTTACATTGAGAGACCTACTTCTACCATTGGTTGTGTTTTGTTTTTTACATTAAACAAGCCATGCATTTGTAGGTATTTTTATGTAGCTCTCTTTATGTTGGTTCATTCTATTAGATTGCTAAATGCAAAAATTATCAATTCTGATGTCACTGGTGATTTTTTCTTTTTCTTTTTATATTATAGACAAAGGAAATAAGTGTGAACACTTGTGTACTCAACTTTAAAACCTTAATTTTAAAGTTAATATACATATCAACTTGCTTAAGCTCTTATTAGTTCAAAAAAGCCAAATTTTAAATCTAGCAAAACTAGAATATGATAAAACTTCTTACTATAATACAATTTTCATGTTTCTGAATACTAGATTGTTTTTTCTGTACAAATGTTAAGAATAACAATCACACCAAAAGAAAAAGATCAAGTTTCTCCACTCTTCAGTCGACTGAAAATAGGTCCTGTTTGGTTTGAAGGAAAATGAAGCAAAAGGAAAAACCGAGCCAATCAGCACCCAAAGCTACTGACATACTGTAAGGTTTGTGACATTAAATATTCGTAATTTTTCCAATAACAAATTACGATCAATATCAACAAAAAAAGAAAAAAAAAAAAGTCACAAATAGACCTTTATTCTGATTTGGATTGGACTTCGACAAATAGGGCATGTTTGGATATTCCTTGAGCACTCTTCACAGGTCTGTAAAAGATAAAGGTCATTCAGAAGTTGAGTTATATTGTGTAAAGAACTATTTCTTTCCAATATATATATAT
>BPVZ01000121.1:85108-98043 GCA_020521535.1 Rubroshorea leprosula
TGAGGAACCCAGATTTGGGTTTCATGAACCCAGGTCTTGGGTTCCTCATGGGATAAGAGAGAAGGCTGGGTTTTTATTTGCTGGGTTCGCGGAGGAAGAAGGCTGAGAAAGAGGAAGGGGCGGAGGGATAAGAGAGAAAAGGGAGGAAGAAGAAGAAGAAGAATATAATAATAATAAATTATGTGGGTTTTTATTTAAATATGAAAAAAATACCACATGAAAAAAAAGAAATGCCATTTTATCAAGTTTGTTTTAGCATAATTATAATTTAAATAAAAACTTATAAAGTCACATAATTTATTATTAGATTATATAGATAAATAAAACTTATAATTAATAAAAAAATGAAAAACATAATTTAAAGACAAAAAAATGTAAATCTATAAAGTTGAAGGACTAAATTTAGCATTTAAGTTTTTTTTCTTTTTTTCACGCGGGGGAGGATGACTTGGAGGGTGATGTGGAGGGTGTTATAAGTCCATGTAAGCATATTTTACACATTGGCATACCCACGTCAGCTGTTCCAGTTAAGTTAACGGCAAAAATTAACGGAAGGACCAAAAAGGGGCTGGATTTATAAACAGTAAGGATCAAAAAGGGAATTTTTTTGGTACAGGGATCAAAAAGGGGCTTTTTCCTATAGTAGAGGGACCAAAAAGGGTATTTAACCTAATATTATAATTCTCACTATTCAAATAATGATTTAATATCTCAAATCATAAGCACAAACGTCAAGTAATAATCAATGACATTTAAATTGAATTCATATACAAAAATCAGATGCTCACAAATACGATGTCACAAGCGTAATGCATAAAATCGAAAATCACACAATGCTATGGAGTCCACTGAGGTGTGCTAGCAACACTGTACTAGAGCTAATCACAGTACTAACCCTACTGCGCAGAGGTCCACTAAATACCCCGAAGGGTCCACTGAATACCCCAAGCTTTAAGCTTAGGTCCACTTCCTCCATAGCCACAAACACATACGCATGTCAAACAAATTCATAATATGTCCAAAATAATATTAGGACTTCCTATTGAAAGAGATCAAAGCATAGTGCGTGAACAGTAATCATGAATAGTAATCATGAATAGTAATCATAAACAATAATCATGAATAGTAATTCATAAATAATACTTATAATTCCTGTAGCAAAATTCACACCCAAATCAACCAATAAAAAGGACTAACTCACTATCTTTCCCATATAAGCCCCAAAATTAAGGATATTTCTAATAAAAATTTAATACCCAAAAATCTTATAAACCAAAGGATTAAAGTCAAATCTCACCAATTTAAACTACCCAAAACTCTAACCCAAAATTCATAACTAAAACTTATACTTACCTAACAAAAGGCACCTTAACCTTGGTTGGAGAAAGAAGGAAGAAAGGATGTAGGTGGAAGAGGAAGGTGTAGGAAAACAAAAATGGGGCTTTTGGGAGCCTTCTGGAGGCTTATCCAAGCTTCCACCGACAAAGAAAAAAAACTTGGTTGGGACAATGCCATGTGGTAAGCAAAATTGGGATAATTGAGTTATGGTCATTCAACTTCTCCTAAATTCTACTTAAAACCCCCAAACTTTAAATTCCATCAATTTAATCCCAAAAACCACAAACTAAAGGACACTAATTTTTTTAAATTATTCACTAAGGTATATGGGGTGTTACAGTAATGGTGTGTGGGAATCTGTAGAAGATGGGTTTCATCCTCTTATGCTGCCAAACAATCCAACTGTAGCCCAAATGAAGCAACATGCTGACTATGTTCAAGCTTCATACAAAGCCCTCTCATACATTCACAGTGTTGTAACAGATGATATTTTCTCAAGGATCATGGGAGCAGAAACAACACAAGAAGCATGGGATACTCTTAAGAAAGAGTTTGATGGCAGTTCTCGGGTTAAAGGTAACAAGATTGTAACCCTCAAAAGACAATTTGAAATGCTGAAAATGCAGGAGACAGAGATAGTCCATCAATATACAAATAAATTGATGGATGTTGTCAACCAAATCAGACTTCATGGTGAGGAATTTCCAAATTGAAGGGTGGTGGAAAAGATTATTGTTGGTGTACCAGATAAATTTGAGTCTAAGATTTCTACCATAAAGGAATCTTGTGACCTTAAAGAGCTAACCATCACTGACCTTATAAGCAAGCTTCAAGCTCATGAGCAAAGGCTGGTTATGAAAACTGATGAAACTACAGAAGGAGCCTTCCTTGCAAGGCAAAAAGGAAAACAACTAGCCACTAGTTCTGAAAGCAATAAGACCATGGGTTTTAACCAAGCATATCAGCAGCATTAGCAAAGCAGAAAAGGGTGGTTTCCTCCATGTTGTCATTGCCGAAAAACAAACCATGAAGAAAAAGATTGTTGGTTCAAAGGCAAATCACAGATTCAGTGTAGATTTTGTAAAAAGTATGGCCATTTTGAGAAGGATTGCAGGGCTAAGCAACAGCGATAGCATCAAACACAACATCAGCAAGCTCAGTACAAACCAAAGCAACAACAGCAAGTTAATTATGCTGAAGATCAGTGCAAGGAGGACTACTTGTTCACAATGTCACAAGGTTCATCTCTGCCATCTAGTAGCTCATTTGTTGATAGTGGATGCACTAATCATATGGCTCGGGATGAAAATTTCTTCATTGAAATAGACAAATCAGTTATCACAAATGTCAAGTTAGGAAATGGTAATGTGGTGAGATCACAAGGGAAAGGTACTGCTGTTATTCAAACTAAAATAGGTACAAAGCAAATTACTGATGTCCTATTTATTCCTAGCTTGAGCCAGAATTTGCTTTCTGTTGCACAAATGATGAAAAAGGGATACACTCTATCTTTTGTGAATGATTCTTGTTTTATTTATGACCCTACTGGTGATGAGATAGCTAGGGTGAAAATGGTAGAAAATAGCTTTCCTTTGGATTTGGAAAAGGTGCAACATTGTTTTTCTACTTCTAAAATTGTGGATGCAGATTTATGGCATAAAAGATATGGTCATTTCAATGTCAAAGGCCTAAAATTTATGCAAACACATGAGTTTGTTCGAGATTTGCCAAAATTGCATTTAACTGACAGTGTTTGTGAAAGTTGTCAATTAGGCAAGATGCATAAGTTGCCTTTTCCTGTGAATAAATCTTTTAGAGCAACTCAGAAGCTTGAACTGGTGCATACGGATATTCGTGGTCCTATGAGAACACCATCTCTCAGCCAAAACAGATATTTCATCCTCTTTATTGATGACTTTACAAGAATGACATGGGTATACTTTCTTGGCAGCAAAGGGCAAGCCTTGCCTGTGTTCAAAAAATTCAAAGCTTTGGTTGAAAACCAAAGTGGATGCAGAATTAAGAAGCTCAGATCAGATAATGGCAAGGAGTATACCTCTAATGATTTCAATTTGTTTTGTGAAGAAGCTGGTGTTGATCATCAATTGACAGTGTCTTATACTCCACAGCAAAATGGCATTGCAGAGAGGAAAAATAGAACCGTTATGGAGATGGCAAGGTGCATGTTAGCAGAGAAGAAATTGCCTAAATGTTTTTGGGCTGAAGCAGTTTATACAGCTGTCTATCTCTTAAATGGTCTACCAACAAAGGCAGTAAAAGGCATGACACCTATTGAGGTTTGGTATAGTCAAAAACCATCAGTTGATCACTTGAAGGTGTTTGGTTCAATTTGTTATAATCACGTTCTAGCAGCTAAAAGAGAAAATTAGATGAGAAGGCAGAAATTGGGATCTTTATAGGCTATGCAACACAAGCAAAAGGCTATAAGGTGTATGATCTTATATCCAAGAAGGTAAATGTGCATAAAGATGTTGTTTTTGATAAGAGTGCACACTGGAATTGGGATGCAGGGAAGATAGAAAAAGGTTCAAATAAGTAGTGTGAAGCTGGTTCAGATGTTGTTTCCAATTCTGAAATTACAGAAGTTGATGATGATTCACCGGTTTTGAAAACCAAGTCACTAGTTGAGATTTATGCAAGATGTAATTTAGCTTCTGCAGAACCTAATTGTTTTAAAGAAGTAGCTAAACAGCAGGTTTGGATTGATGCCATGAAGGAGGAGCTGTCTATGATTGAAAAAAAATCAAACTTGGTGTCTTATTCCAAAACCAAATGATAACAAGCCTATTGGAGTGAAGTGGGTGTTTCGAACTAAGCTAAATCCAGATGGTTCTATACACAAACATAAGGCCAGACTTGTTGTGAAGGGGTATGCTCAACAGCCGGGGGTTGATTATGGAGAGACTTATGCTCTAGTGGCAAGACATGATACAGTAAGGCTTCTAATTGCATTAGCTGCTAATTTGGGTTGGAAGTTGTTTCATATGGATGTAAAATCAGCTTTTCTTAATGGTGTTTTGCCAGAGGAAATTTATGTTGAACAACCACCTGGGTTTGAGATTACAGGGAAGGAAGATTGTGTTTATAAGCTTAACAAGGCTTTGTATGGTCTAAAACAGGCGCCAAGGGCCTGGTATTGCAGAATTGATCACTACTTGATGAGTCAAGGCTTCAGGAGGAGCACAAAAGAAGCAACTTTATATGTGAAAGGCAACAGCAGTGAATCGCAACTTATTTTGTCATTGTATGTGGATGACTTATTGTTAACTGGAAATGATTTGAAGTTGTTGGAACAATTCAAGAAGGTTATGATGCAAGAGTTTGCAATGATAGATTTGGGAGAGACAAAATATTTTCTGGGACTTGAAGTTCAACAATTGAGTAAGGGAATTTTTATTTGCCAGAGAAAGTATGCACTGGATATCTTGAAGAAGTTTGAAATGGAGAATTGCAAACCAGTTGCCACTCCACTGGTTCAAAATGAAAAGCTTTCCAAGGATGATCAAGAAACCAAGGTTGATTCCTCCTACTACCGAAGTTTAATTGGTAGCCTGCTTTATTTAACTGCTACAAGACTTGATTTGATGTTTGCAGCAAGCTATTTGTCAAGGTTTATGTCAACTCCTAGTAAATTTCATTTAGTTGCAGCCAAGAGAGTTCTTAGGTACATCAAAGGAACCTATGAACTTGGCTTGTGGTTTGACAGTAATCAACAAGGAAGGTTACAGGGGTATGCTGATAGTGATTGGGCAGGTTCTATGGAGGATATGATAAGCACAACAAGTTATGTGTTCTCCTTTGGTTCAGGGAGTTTCTCTTGGAATTCAAAGAAGCAGGATATTGTAGCTCAGTCCACAGCTAAGGCTGAGTATTTAGCAGCTGGGGCAGCAGCGAATCATGCTATTTGGCTTAGAATGGTGCTTGAAAAACTTGGTTTTGATCAAATTGAGCCTTGTGTACTCAAGGTAGATAACATGTTAGCAATTACTATTGCTCAAAATCCAGTGCAGCATGGTAGGACCAAACACATCAAGATTAAATATCACGTTATTAGAAATTATGTTCGGGACAAAGAAATTGTTTTGCAACATTGTGATTCTGAAGTTCAAGTTGCAGATATTCTGACGAAGGCTCTTCCAAGGTAGAAATTTGAAGAGTTCAGAGATATGCTTGGAGTTACAAATATAAAAAGCAAGGAGGAGTGTTGAAAATATCAGTTAACAGCAGTTATGCTTTTTTAATTTGTAACTGTTTCTTTAGTTTTTTGCAGTTAAGCTCTAGTTTTTGGTAGTTTTTTTCTTTTGCAAAACTGATATGTACATGCTGTATGTATTTTTCAGCAACTCTTATGTCTCATTTAATTGGAAATTAAAAAGAGAGCTCCATATCAGAGAAGCTCTTGTTCTGCAATATTTTGGTTCTGCATTTTCTGTATTCTTTTTACTTTATTGCAGAAACTTGCAAATGCATTCAAGGAATACCTGATGCCCACAACCAAATGCCATGTCCCTTGGGTGGGAAAAACAAATGGGGCAACGCTGTCAAGAACAACATATAATCTTAGTCTCTTGTTACTAGTTTACTTGAGAAGCATTCTGAAATAATAGCTACTAAAACAAGGAGTTTCAAAAGTAATTTAAACTGCAAGTAAAGACAAAAAACTCAAGAAGACTTGGATCCCCATACTATTTTTGTTCCAAGAGGTTCTAGTTCAGTATAATTAATCCTGTTGTTGTGATCAGAAGACTTGGAACATCATTTCGAATGCCTTATACTTGAACATCATATGCAGAAGCGCGGGATACAAGAGGAGGAAGGGGGACACTCTCGGGAATATTTCCCATCTGATTGCTGCCCAAGAAATAAGTAGAAAATATGTAATGCTGTTGCTAATGGAAAACTTTGCAGGAAAAAAACACACGGAAGAACATGATTTATTACCCTAGAATATTAAGCTCTATAGTGGCCTTATACTGTGAGGGAATCTTCATTAATGCAGCTAAAGCAAATTCTGTCTCTTTCTGTGTTTGAGAAGTATTCTTTAACATAATCTCTGTGAAGTTCACAAACTATCAAGAGATAGAAAACCAAGTCAAGAAAAAGCCTCATCCACCTTGTAGTCTTGCTGACAACAATACATCAAAACTAAACTACAACAAATAAAACCAAAGATTATTTGTGTTCCCAATACTTACCTGGAAATTATCAAATGCTCGAGAAGGGATATTATCATCAAACTCCTTCATCATGTCCCAAGGCCCATCTCCAACCCCGACCAATACAATTGACAAAGGAAGCTTGCTGTGAAAGACAAAATGAAACAAGCATTTAAGAATTGAGAAAGGAAATGGTTGCATAGACATGTAATTCTAGAGAAACAAGCTATATCATGATTACCTAGCTTGTACAATGGCATCAACAGTCTTTTGCTCTTGCAGACTCAGCCATCCACGCTCAGTATCAACACTTCTAGTTACCTGACAGAACCATCATTCTTAATGATACAAAACATACAAATTTGCAGTGAATTTTCTACTACCATTACTATTAAAAGAATAAGATTTACTAAAAAGAAAAAGAGACTCATAAATAGGGTAGGAAAACATCTTATTAGCATTCTTTAATTTGTCTCCTTTGCAAGCTTATTCAATTTTCCTGTTTGCCTGCTTTGCTCCCTTTTTTTTCCTTTTTAGTAAAACAACAACCTAGCCATATATGTAGCACATCTTCTCGTACCTGCCCATCTGCAATTATCAACAACACATGGTACTAGCCAACACTCTACTATTTGATAATAAAAGAGGAAAAATGGTCTTTTCCCCATGAATTTCTAACAGTTCAGGTCGAGTATCGGAATCCCAGAATCTTGTGTGCTGGAATTCATATTCCTTAACAGGAATTATGTTGTTGCAATCGAGGGCTTGATGGCGTAAACCTCTAAATAGGAGGAAATATAAATTCATCAATTACTTAAAGGAAATCTTAGTTCACTCTAGTAGTGGTAAGAGTTAGGATTCATTGTCTAGGAAACTAATGAGTCCACAGTGTAATTTGGTCATAAAGCTATTGGGGTTGTGCTTTTCTTCAATTGGGTATGTTACTTGTTCCATTTAGCTTGGATTTTTTGTTTCCCATTTTAGTCTGCCTTTTATCTTCATGGAAAACCCACTTAATTGATTTGTTTAGCTGCATTCTCTAGCAACTCGCAAAGAAGAAATGAATAAACTCTTACTTTGTGTTCGGTTATTTCTCAAAGAAATGGAGAGAGACGTTGAAGAGCTGAAATCCAGTTTCCATTTCAGTTTTCCAGCATTTGTACATAGAGAGTTATTTTGAAATTCAAAAAATACAAGCTAAGGAGCTCTTTTACAACAATATTTTATCATCAAAATAATACACATCATCACATGGCTCCGACTAGAAATATGACTAGAAAAGGACACAAACAGTTTGGTTAGTTTCAGTTTAACCAAACTGAACTTGGGCAGCTTGATGGCACTGATATACTGCTACTGCCACCTAAGCTGCTTCACGTAACTTCCATCACTCCTCCTTGACATCAAGGCTACACATTCCAACTTGTTCTCTTAGTAGCTCGAACCTAGATTTTTGCAAACGCTTTGTAAAAATGTCAACTATTTGCCCCTCGGAATTGCAATAAACTAATTGAACTTCATTTTTGAATTTTCTCCTAGAACCAGTGAATTATTAACAGCTTTGCAACTCTTCATAGCAAACTCCTCCTGCATTGTAATTCTCCCGACCTTTGATCTTGTAGCTTCTAAATAATTTGCAAGTTCTTCAATGACCATGTTACACCTTTCATAGATGTCAACTTGTGTTCTGGTCCCTCTAATAGCAAAAACATCATAAGATTCATCATCATTCTCCTGCTCAAATTCATCATTCCCAAAATCAAATATTGGTTCATCATTTGCTACAAGAACCTGATCTGCAGCAACAATTTTCGAACTTTCCCAGTTCCAAGTTGCACTTTCATCAAATTCCTCGCTTTTGCTCACATCAACAACACTAGCCTTTGGACTAATTTCAATTTGTTTCCATTGAATAGGAAAACTCCTTTCATTCATTCTAACAGTAAACATTTTTGAACCAGATTCATCTTCTACTTCACATATTTTGTCATGAAAATGAAGGACATAACCATGTTCAATCAATTGACCCACACTTATCAAGCTATAGTTAATATTAGGCACAAACAGTACATCATGAATGTATTTGATACCTGTTTGTGTTTCAACAGTAGCTACTCCCTTGCCTTTAACCTCCATCAACTCTCCATTTCCTAGTTTGACTTTTGAATTGTATTTTCTGTCAAGGCTTTTGAATATGGCTACATTTGGGGTCATGTGGTTTGAACAACCATTATCAATCAACCAAGAGTCGCTACTTAAGATGGATGCACTGCAATCTCCAATCTTTATAGCCATAAACAGATGCTCTTCCTCTTCAACAATTTCTGCAATTTTGGCTTGCTGAACCCGATCTGAACCTTCTTTGCAGACCCTTTCAACATGTCCAAATTGCTTGCACTTTCTGCATTGAACTCCAGGCCTAAACCAACAATATTTCTCGGAATGGCCTTTCTTTTTGCAATGAGAGCAAGATGCATAGCTCTCCTTTTTGTTGTTTTGATACCCTTCCTTTTCTCGATTTCTTTGATCACCGAGTTGCTTGTTTTCATCATCTTTGGCTACTGCTTTTTCTTTGTCAGTTGCCAAATATGCTCCTTCAACATTGTTTTCAAGCCTCAAAGCCTTTCTTTGCTCCACGGCTTGCAAAGCATTGACTAATTCATTCAAGGAGAATTGAGACAGATCTTTGGAATCCTCCAAGGATGAGATCTTATGCTCAAATTTCTCCAGTAGACTCACCAAAACCTTCTCAACTACTACCTTATCAGACAATTCTTCCCCTTGCAATCTTATCTTGTTCACCACCTTCGTCAGTCGGTCAGAGAACTCCTTCACCGTCTCTGTATCCTTCATTCTAATGAGCGCGAACTCTTTTTTCAGATTGAGAACCTCCATTTGTCTTGCCTTGTTATCACCTTGGAACTCCACTTTCAGCTTGTCCTAAGCCTCTTTGGCTGTCTCACAAGTCATGATTCTGTTGAAAATTTCATCGGTCACTACTGAGTGAAGGCAGGTCAAGGCTTTGTATCTCTTTGCCACCTCCTCTGAGTGTCTCTTAATTTGAGCAAGAGTAGCATTTGGAGGAAGAGGAGCTGGTTATCGATCTATCTCAACCACTTCCCAAAGTTTGAAAGCCCTTAGAGATGCTTTCATCTTCACTAAACAAACTGTGTAGTTTTGGCCAGCAAAAACAGGGGTCTTTGCGGTGAAGCTGATGTTTGATTCCATTGCAATAAGGTTTAAGGTGTTTGGTGTATTTGGGTTTCACTGAAATCTCTCACAGTCCCTCAAGAACTCATGGCTCTGATACCATGTTCGGTTATTTCTCAAAGAAACGGAGAGAGACATTGAAGAGCTGAAATCCAGTTTCCATTTTAGTTTTCCAGCATTTGTACATAAAGAGTTTAAAATTTTAAATTCAAAAAATACAAGCTAAGGAGCTCTTTTACAACAGTATTTTATCATCAAAATAATACACATCATCACATGGCTCCAACTAGAAATATGACTAGAAAAGGACACAAAACAGTTTGGTTAGTTTCAGTTTAACCAAACTGAACTTGGGCAGCTTGATGGCATTGATATACTGCTACTGCCACCTAAGCTGCTTCACATAACTTCCATCACTTTGATCTATATACTAGCTGGGGGCATGTCCACTTTTTCTGGTTCTTTTATGGTGAAGGCTCATCTTGTCCCTATGTCATGTGTCAAAAGAGTATTAATGGATTCTGAGCAGCATGCTTTATCTCTCTTTTTTTTTTTTTTTGTGATCATTATTTTGTTTCACCATTTAAAATTTATTTATGGACTGAAAAGTGAAAACCAAGAATCTGGTTTCTGTTTCAGGCTGGGCAAGAATCCTTCAGATCAATCACTAGATCTTACTACAGAGGGGTAGCTGGGGCTCTTCTGGTCTACGACATAACTAGGTCAAAGCTCAGAACTTGGAAGCGTTCTTTCCCCTTCTTAGATTGTACAGGCTTCATAATATTGTTCTGTCTTAAGTGGGTTTCGAATTCATCAAGCTGTCACTGTCTTGCCCTATCATTAGTGTAGCTTTACTTTCCTATATTTGGAATTTTTTCCCCTAGCGTTTTAGCTGGCGACTGAGTGTACTGCTCTGAATCTGAATTCCAAATTTTCTATTTTTGCTTGTTTTGTTCTGTCTTTCAAGTTATTCTCCATTCAAATCTTGTTCATCTTCAGTTATGATTTTGTTTAACTATAACTCGATTTTGTCAATGTTTTAGGAGAGAGACATTCAACCATCTAGCAAGCTGGTTGGAGGATGCTCAGCAACATGCAAATCCAAACATGACAATCGTGCTTGTAGGGAACAAGTGTGATCTTGCTCACAGGAGGGCTGTCAGCAAAGAAGAAGGCGAACAGTTTGCAAAGGAGAATGGGCTCTTATTCTTGGAGGCATCTGCCAAAACAGCACAAAATGTTGAGGAGGTGATATAACCAGTCAAAAGTGGCATGCCATGTTTTTCTTTCTCTACACCTTAAAGCTTAAACTCTCTCCAGCTAGGATGTTATTTTATTTTATTTAACTAATGTTTGACTCAAATGTTAAATTATATTGTAGGCCTTCATAAAGACTACTGCAAAGATCCTCCAGAATATTCAGGAAGGTGTTTTTGATGTATCGAATGAGGTACTCATCAACTCAGTTTGTTGTGGAGGCATTTTGTTATGACTTACCTTAGATTGGATATTATATTGAGTTCTTGTTGTTTTCGTGCTTGATTGCTATTCTGGTGTCAAGATAACTTCATAGTTGTCATAAAAAGGTTTATGCATGCATATGCTTTTAGTTTGTCCCATATAACTGTATGATTTAATTAGTACATAGGCCATTTTGCAATTTGGATTCAAACCCATTATGTGATACGCATGCATTGTTGCACAAAGTTGCAAACCCCCTCAAATTTTCTAATTTAAAAAGCTCTTTTTTTTGAAATGATTGTAGTCTATAACGTTTTTGCTCTAAGGAAAAATGGAGAGAAAAAAAAAACAGAGAGAAAAATGAGCAGAACACAGTAATGATCATTGATTTCTCCTTTTATACAAAATAAACACTAGCTTTCGGGAAAGAGGAAGAGTAGTTTACCAAGCTACAAGTAGCTTAATTTTAGCCCCCTACTCAAGTGTCTATACTGACAGAAGGTTAACAAAAAGCTACCTAACTAAAGGTCAAATTACATCAAAAAGTCAAACACTGAATTGTTGCAGCATGTGATGGCACAGTACTTCGAAAACTACAAAAAACTGAACTTCATTCAACACTCCTCCTTGGCATCCAAGCTGCAAACGCCAAGCTTGTTTCTAAGAGCTTCAAATCTGATCTTCTATAAGCCCTTAGTGAAAATATCAGCAACATTTTCTTCAGAGGAGCAGTGCACCATAACAATATCACCATCATTTTCTGCAACTCTAACAATATGATACTTCAATTTAAAATGTTTTGTCTTTCCATGAAAGACTGGATTTTTAGCAATAGCAACTGCCGCTTTGCTATCACACAACATTTCAGTAGGATTGGATTGAGCATGATGAACATTAACCAACAATTTCCTTAACCAAATAGCCTTATCCACAGCAGTTGCAGCAGCTATATATTCAGCTTCTGTAGTGGAATGTGCAAGTGCAACTTGCTTTTGAGAACACCAGCTTATAACACCTAATCCGAGAGTGAAACAAAAACCAATGGTGCTTTTCATATCATCCTCAGACCCTACCCAATCACCGTCACAAAAGCCAAGTAACTTAATTTTCTCAGCTCTAGGATAGAAAACGCCAAAACCAGCAGTTGCCTTCAAATATCTGAATATTCTTTTAACACCCTTGAGATGAACTTCAGTAGGTGAATGCATAAACCTTGAAAGAAAACTAACAGCATGCATTATATCAGGCCTGGTAGCAGATAAATATAGAAGGCTGCCAATCATACTTCTATATACCCCTGCATCAACATTTGTTGAACCATCAATGGCTTGGTATTTAACTCCTGACACAGAAGGAGTACTAACTGGCCTGCAGTTTGACATAGCAAATTTGCTCAAAATCTCACCCGTAAAATTTCTTTGGCAAATAAAAATGCCTTTGCTGGACTGATCAATCTCCATACCAAGAAAATATGTCATTTTTCCCAAATCATTCATGTCAAAAATCTGCAGCATGTCAATCTTGAACTGATTCAAAGCAGCTTCATCATTTCCAGTGACCAGCAAATCATCAACATATATGGAGACTATAACAAGTACTCCATTCTTCTTTTTCACATAAAGAGTGGCCTCACTTAGACTCTTTTCAAATCCAAGACTCAGCAAGTGATCATCAATTTTGCAGTTCCAAGCTCTAGGAGCTTGTTTTAGCCCGTACAAGGCCTTTTTAAGCAAATAAACTTTATTCTCT
>BPVZ01000121.1:111048-131291 GCA_020521535.1 Rubroshorea leprosula
AAAATTCATTATCTGACACCTGTCAAGTTCAGATTGAGTCTGACCAATCGCTTCTCTAATTATCCTACACTTGACCGCAGCGTATAATTTTCGAGATCGCTGCCCCACGCACTCGCACCGTCGTCACCTGAATCTAGAGTTCGTCGGTTTAGCTACCGTTTGGTTCGAAGGAAAATGGGGCAGAAAAAAAGAGCGAATCAACGCCCCCGGAGCTGCTGACATACTTTCTGCTTGGAATAATTTTGCTTCGTTTAGCTTGTACTAGGGATCTTCTTGGAATGGTTTTTCAGGGACACTTATCCGACATATTTTCTCGAAGACGCAGGGCGCATGCCCCTAGTCCCTAAAAGCATTCCGGTATATATCGAATTGCGTTTGACTCTTCTGTTCTGTTTTCTTTTTTTGATTTGTTGTTTTTTTTTTCTTTTGTGTAAATGTGTTCTACAAATTTGTGACATTAAATATTCAGGGTTGATACCCTGTTTGGATAGAAGTATTAGTTATCAATTGAAATTGAAGCTGAATTTTGTTGGTTTTCTTTTTTCAAACAAAGACATAAATGGAGAGAAGATCGGGTAGATGATGAAGAGCAGAGCATAAACTAAAATGGAGAGAAGTATATGACTTCAACTCACTCTTCTCATTAATAAACTCTCCTAGAATACAATCTTAATTCAAAATTCAAACAATCTTTTACATTAAAAAACAATAAAGTACATTTTAAATTTGAACAATAACAGCCACTTTTCCCGCATGCTTACTGTTACTCTTCAGCCACTTTGCAGCTTTCATTTCATTTGCATTTGAGTTTGCATTTGCATTTCATGTGCATTTCATTTGCTGTTTGCATTTGCTGCCCGTTGCAGCCTCATTTCAGCCTCATTTCAGCCTCATTTCAACCTCATTTCATCAACATTGCAGCTCAGCTTGCTGCACATTGTTGCTGTCATTTTACAGCTTCATTTTCACCATATTTGCAGCTAAATTGCTGCCATATTTGCTGTCAAATTGCAGCTTCATTTGCTGTCAATTTCCAGCCTCATTGCTGCCATTTCATGGCAGTTTCATTTCTTCATTTCTGCAGATTTGATTGCCACGTTTCTAGCAATAATTCCAACAAATTTGTCACTGATTTAACACTATGGGCTGCGCAACTGTCCGGAGTGCCGTTACAATTGCCTGATGCCGCGAGTTACAATGGGTATGAAATGCACTAATCAAATCCAATTTGCATTGGAGAGAGACATTCCATCAACTCTTGGTGTTTTGGGAACAAGAAGACTTCTATATCCCAGCACGCTACAAGAAAATGAGCGTTTTGTGATGATAGAATTGATCACAAAAACTTAAATTTTAGACACAATTTGTAATAAAAAATATGAATTTTTGTAACTACTTCTCCATCATGGAATATATGGTCATTTTCTTGTAGTTGCAGATAAATCGTTTGAACTGCCTCATTGTTCAAGATGCCAAATTGATTGGCTTCAGAGAGATACGGGCTTCTCCTATTGGAACTTAACAAGGTGTTCAGGAGGACTCTTTGCCTAGCTAGTCTTCTCCTGAAGCCTACGAACAAGATCCTGAAAATCTAAGAATCTGGAACGCTATGTCTAATCTTCTTAAAGGAATGTGGCGAAGGGTCATTGCAAAGAGAGGCCAAACTGTAATATACGTGGGCACAAAGCCTCTGAGCAAAGCTTTTATTACAAGATGATGGTGATGGGACCAAAGCTTTTACACGATACATTCTTTCATTTTATCGATGTAGGCAGCCAAAAAAACCTTGAAGAGAAGGAAAAGGATAAAAAAAATTTATTATGGGATGTAAATTTCCATTGTAATTTTTTTTTATTTAGAATGTAATGTAACATTTTAAACTTATAATTTTGACATGTTATACATTCATCTGTTCATTTGATAACATGTTAAACCTGAACGCTTTTTCGGTTTTCCCAACAAACGTTTCCTTTTGCGCATTCTTTAACAGATTAGCGCTTGTTTTTCTTTCTTTTTCTAATACAGTTTGGAACTTCCGGACAAGTGTATGTATAATGAGCTGACACGTCTGAACCCAGCACAGAGTGTTCCCGCTTGCTTCGGTATCTCCCAAGTTCCAAGCCACTGTTGTTTCTCCAACAACATCTCTCTCATCTCATCCCAGAGAGCTGTAAATCTGTAATGGATTCTGAAGCTATTGATGCACTGGCTAATGGTGTCCGATACCACCTCTCTCTCCAATCCAAGGACTCGGAATTAGCTTCAGTTCGCCACAAACAACCGTTTGTGATCGGTTAACTCTCCTCTTCACCCCTCCTCTCTTCTCTTTTGAACTCCGATTCAGATTAGCCATTTCTCTGCTTTATTTATTTTTTTTTTTGTTTTTTCAAATTCCAATCAATTTTTGTTCTTTGAATCTATCAGGTGTTGCCGGTGGTACTGCATCCGGTAAGACAACCGTTTGCAACATGATAATCTCTCAACTCCAAAATCAACGCGTTGTCCTCATTAATCAAGTAATACCTCGGATTTTTTTTTTTTTTAAATAGATGGGATTCTTTTTTGCTTTCATTTTGTTTTTGTTAGATATGTATATTGAATTTGAAAATGAATTAAAATGGTTTTACTCAAATCGTTATTGAATAATTCACTCTTTTATAATAGATATGAATCACTAAGCATTTTTTTTTATCTTGATTGCACAATAAGAGTCAACTATCTTCTATCTCTTATCTCACCATATCCGCATGACATGCAATTTGAACTCAATACCTCTTATTTCCAATGAAAAAAAATAATCATTCAATTATTTAGGTCGTTAACAATCACTAAGCATTTTATTTAGCTGGTCAAAGAAAGAAAAAAAAAAAAAAAACAACGAATTCACTTTGTATTCGTCGTTCAAATTAAATTCCATATATTGATACAATTTTATTTGTAGGATTCTTTCTACAAGTCACTCAACAATGAGCAGCTGCAAAATGTTCATGATTACAACTTTGATCACCCCAGTAAGCATCTAACTCTGTTAATTACATTCATATGCATGTACAGTTTTGTATGATCACCAGGGTGCTTCTAATCTCATTTGCTGTTGCTTTAATTTCAGATGCCTTCGATACTGAGCTTTTGCTTTCTTGCATGGAGAAACTAAAACATGGGCAGGTAGTTAGCATCCCAAACTATGATTTCAAGACCCACAGAAGTGTTGAACCATCACGTCAGGTAGTAGCTAGACAGAATTAGTCAAATGCTAAGAAGTTAATGTCGAAGATTCACAGCTTGATGAATGAAACATTTAGTTAGTTGTTTCTTAAACGCTGCATTTGTTGTTCTAATTAATGTAGGTGAACCCCGCGGATGTCATCATTTTAGAAGGAATACTAGTTCTGCATGATTCTCGTGTCCGTGATCTCATGAACATGAAGATTTTTGTTGATACAGGTTATTGTTTGAGTTTTCGCTAAACATGAAAACATGGTGGCCCATATTTTACTGTCAATTTATACCAGTACATGCATATCATTCTATGGCTTAGGGATCTTATCATAGTTGTTTCCATGTATCCTCCTAGTATGTGCTCTCTGATGATTGTGGTGATATCTCATCAGTGCAGATTCTGATGTGTGTCTCTCCCGGAGAATTAAACGTGATACCATTGAAAGAGGGAGAAACATTCAAAATGTTCTTGACCAAGTTAGTATGATATAACAATAGAATCCATAAATATGTGATGAACAAATTACTAAAGTAGTTTTGCTGTGAGTATATATTATTATTGAGCATTTAACTTTCTGTAACTTGCAGTATAGTAAATTCGTTAAGCCTAGTTTTGAAGATTTTATACTGCCATCAAAGAAGTTTGCTGATATAATCATCCCTAGGGGAGGGGACAATGTCGTGGCAATAAACTTGATAGTGCAACACATTCGTACAAAGCTAGGCCAGCATGAAATATGTAAAATATATCCCAATGTTTTTGTCATACATTCAACATTTCAGGTAATGCTTCTTCTACTTTATTGTACAGGGGGTTTCAAATTCAACATACATACTATACTTTCTTATGTAACAGAGTCTTCATTTATTAAGACTCTGTAGTCTGAAAGTTATTTACATTATTGAAGCAAATTAAAATTGAAGAAAGATGGAAATGTTTAATTTGACTGTACTTCTTAACAGATTCGGGGAATGCACACACTCATTCGAGACGTTAACACAACAAAGCATGACTTTGTTTTTTATGCAGATCGACTGATTCGCTTGGTAAAAAAGGGCTTACCTTCGTAGATATTATTGTGCAGGCATGGTTGCAAACGTAACTAAGCCATCAGCATGATTATTAGTGTCATTTCGTTTGAAACTAACATACATTTCAGGTTGTAGAACATGGTCTAGGCCACCTTCCTTTCACTGAGAAACAGATTACTACTCCTACAGGTAACTGTCAGTATCATGTGTCCTATAATCAGAGAAGTATGCCATCTTTTCTCTGTGACTATTTATGACAAGTATGACCTTCATGCTCATTTCACTTTGTTCATGTCATATATACTGCATCATCTAATGCTATGCGTAAATCTACCTTTTCCTGATCCTCTAGGGTACAAACTTTTAATTAGTTTTCCTTATAGGTCTATTCTTTTTATTGCTTGCAGGATCAGTCTACACTGGAGTTGTTTTCTGTAAAAGTTTGTGCGGAGTCTCTGTTATTAGAAGGTATGCATTGCCATTTTCTATTTAAACATCAGTTATGGAAATGTTAAAGAAAGATATACCTTCACTATCCAAATTCCAAATACCATGAAATAGGCACAAATAATCTGGTCTGCTTAGATTTAAAGGAAACTGTTAATTTGTTGTTCCTGCTGGCTGCTGCTATTAGCTGTAACTGTTAAGATGAAGTTGTAAATAAAAACTCAAACATCTCTTTATCTCAGTGGAGAGAGCATGGAGAATGCACTAAGAGCCTGTTGTAAGGGAATCAAAATTGGAAAAATCCTGATACATGGAGAGGGTAAGAGTGGTCGCCAGGTACTTCGAAGCAAACCACGTCCCACTTATGTCTCTCCCTCTCAGACACATAGGATTTCTCATTTGGCTACAACTTTGTTGCAGTTAATCTATGAGAAGCTCCCTCGAGACATCTCAAGCCGCCAAGTTTTGTTGCTTGACCCAGTTCTGGCTTCAGGTTTGAGAGCATAGACTGATAGCATGACCAATTCTTTGCACAATTCCATTAACTTTTACGAAATCTATGGCCCTGTTATCAGGAAACTCTGCCGTCAAGGCTATATCACTGCTTCTCAGTAAAGGCGTTCCAGAATCACACATTATCTTCCTTAACCTTATAGCAGTGAGACAATCTAGATATCTTGCTGTTTTCCGTTTTGGTTACCAGCTTATTGTGCCTATTTAGTTATGAAACATGAATTTCTTCTTCATATAATGCAGGCACCTCAAGGAATTCATGCTGTTTGTGAGAAATTCCCCATGATAAAACTTGTCACTTCAGAGATAGATGCTTCACTCGACAAGGATTTACGAGTGATTCCAGGCATGGGAGAGTTCGGAGATCGATACTTTGGAACAGACTAAAAGTCTGCAAATTTTGTGCTGGACAAAGAGGGCAAAAGATAGTTTGATACCATTTACCATAGTTTCCTCACAATAGACAGAAAACGGTTGGTTTATTTTTATTTTTATTTATTTATTTATTTTTTTGCCTCTACTTAAATTTGTTATTGCAATTTATACGAATTAGAATATTCCTGTAATGAGTAAAGAGAGTTGCATAATAAAGTATGGTAGATTTTTCATATGTAAAGAATGTGCTGCAATACCTCAATTGGAACAAAAACAGGATGATGGAATTTTGCATTACCATAGACCGAACAAAACGTGAATCACAACCCCGAGTTCTACTAATTTTTTTGAGCTACTCTATAAAATTAATTAAAAAATTTAGAAAATAGGTAGAGACTACAGGCAAAAATCTAGCATGTAGGATTCTTCCTGCTCTTCTTCTTCCTTGAGGCAAAACTACTAGGTCCAATTTCGATGGACATTCTCTTTGTCCTGTACCAAGAAATAAAGAGCCAAAATCTATCAAAAAAGAGAACCAAGAGCTAAGCAAATAAGTAAATCCCTCACCGACAGAAACAATATGTATCGATGTGAAGAAGAAAGTACAATTCTTGCAGTAAAAGAAGGGTGAAGAATCATAAACAAAATAGAGTTAAATACTATACCTGGCAGAGAGCTCTTCAGATTCCTTCTCACCATCTTGAACAGCACCCTCTAATGACAGAAGTTATATTAAAATAATAATAAGAACATATTCTAAAAAAGCATATAGCTGAAAATGGTTTTCTAAATCAACATCATGTAACCAACACTCTAGAACCCATCAAATTACAAATTCAAAACAGAATAACACGGTAATTGTGAGAGGATATTTCAATAGTGCAAAGTAATTTCGCAACAGAGCAAGATGACAAAAAATTTCAACTTAATTGCATACATTCAAACTTAGAAGAGGTCTTTCTAAAGACAGCAAGAGCTGTTCGACCAAAGGTCTAGAGCTTAACGAGCTAATATTCTTGTTTTCTCCACATAAAAATTTTGAAAGCATATTCAAAAACCTTTAACAATCTTTGGCTACAGATACCTCCACCAAGTATAACATCAATCATTCTAATACTTAAAAATAAAACCCTATGTTATTAACCACACTAAAGATAAACTTCACCAAGTCTAGTATAAGATGGGGAAAAAATGATACTCCATTAGAAACTGTATCACTGCTTGACAAGGATGCTAAACGTACCTGTTCCAATTTCTTCATCACTTTCCTGCTCTAACTCTAAGCCAGAATCTGAACCCCATCGATCACCTCCATCATCGAAGTCCCAGCGTTCTCCAACCAGAGGCATCCAGAAGTCAGCTTCTTCTGAATCACTATCCTTATCAGAAGAATTCCTAACTTCTGAGATTATTTCTTCAACTGCCTTTTCCTTCTTCTTCTTCTGCTTCTTCTTCTCCTTCTTACTCTTCTTCACACCATCCACACTTGATTCCAGCTCTTTCTTCAGCTTCTGCTTATCTTCCTCGACTGCTCCATTTGAAAATAGTTTCTCAGTTTCCTTTTGCTCTGTTCACAAGAATTCACCTTTCAGAAAACAGAAACAATCTGTTGTAGCTTACAATTGCTAAAAAGGGCATCAACAAATAGAAGATGTAACGGATTACGAACCCATGAACAGGAAAACAACATTACCTAATTTGTTAAGGAATCTTCTCCCATTGATATGCTTCCAAATATGTTCCTCAGACTTATTGACACTATCACCAGTCATCTTACACACCAACTTTGAACTTAAAAGGAAAACAAAAAGAAATATATCAGCAGAAAACACATGAAACTAAAGAAAGGGTAAGATTCAGAAACCTCTATAAGATTGAATCACACAAAAAGCATATGTTTGTATATAGTTCAGATTATCAGCCACCTAAAACCAGTATTACTTCTAAATTTTGAGAACGATATCAAAATCTTATCTGATGCAAATTTGTACCTCCAAATAGGCTTATGTTTCAACCAAACAACATAACAATGAATACAGAAAGAACCCTAAACCCCATTCATGGAGGATTAAAGAAAAGAAGTGAACTTTGATTTACCGACAAAGTGGGTCTTGCTTGAACATATTGAGAGGGGGTTTACTGTTGGCCAGAGCGAAGTCGATGAGGCCCACACGGCAGCGTTTGCTCTGAGAATAGGAATCCCTGTCCTTCTCAAGCATCTCGTGACCAGTCTCAACGCACTTGAGCCTTCCGTTTTCAAGCTCCTTGAAGGTCGGCGAACCCAGAAGATTGTTCCCTTCCTTCCCGCCGGCTTTCTGCTCTCCGTTCGCCTCCATTGCTGCAGTCATTCTCCTTCAGCCGGTAACCGAAACCCCAAGCCGTCAGACAAGATTACTTCTTACATGACTAGCGAAGTTGCGATGCCTCTGCATACGACGTCGTCTCAACAAGGATTGGCCGATTAGGTCTGTGTTAGATTTCTTGGTAACCCCTCATCTTTCACTTTATTCCACTTGGGACTTTCTTTTTGTTGGTCTTATTGTTTTAGTACCGATTTAATATGGATGTGTTTTTCGGTTTTAGGTTTTGATTTTTATAAATTTTGTAATTTTAAACAAAAAAGGTTCTTTTATTTTTCATGTGTTTTTTAAACATATTATCATGATTATTTGTATAAAAATAAAAATAAAATTTTTTAATACCATTAAATAAATTTATATTTTTTATTATCAACTCATCTTAAATAAAGTATTAACTTTTTATTTTTACATTTAATTTTCAGTAATTATAAAATTTATAAAAACCAAAATTTACAATTATATATAATAATCGGAGCCTTAGCTTTAATGTCCTAATTAAAAAGGTTGTTCGCAGTCCACCCTAAAGAAAAAATGATATATCAATTTTAAGTGCAAAAAGCTAAAATGTCATTATTGAATGAGACATGGAGACTACGGAGGACTTGTTTTTTTTTTCTTTTTTCTTTTTTCCTTTTTTTAACGGACCGACTATAACACTGTAATCTTGTTAGGTTTTTTGCCTTCTGAGTTTGCAAAATGTGGAGGGGTTCTAGCCTTCTAGGTGAAGAAGAAGAAATTTCCAGTGCCAGAAGGCAACTTCAGAGCAATCTACAACTTTGGTGATTCAAGTTCAGATACTGGTAGGAGTCATAAATGTATGGAGTAATGCTTCAGGTTCAGTACTGGAGAGTGTCATGACAATAAAAGTGAAAAAGAAGTATGGTTGCCCCAGTAGTTATGATCAATAAAATCTTCTCTTTGAATCTTCGACCAGAATGCTAACCCTGATAAGTAAATCCTTTCCTCACTTATCTGGACTCATGTGAATGGATTAACCTACAATCCTGAAATTATTATTGACCGATTGTATCACATTGAAAAAAAAAAAAAAAACAAGAGAAAGAGTATTACTAGCATTCCTAATTTTATCTCATGAATAATGCAACTTTTTCTTCTTTTCCTTTTTCCTTTTTCAATGACAATTGACACAAATCCGCACGGCAAAAGCCCCCATTTGCCCTTCAACCTTTCGAGTTTGAGGCATTTTACCCCTCATATTATAATATATGAGTTTTTATCCTTTATGTTTTCGAGTTTAGGGAAATGAAATAAAATTTAATGACGAAAGGTCACGTGCAGCATGTGCATCATTAGCCTCCATCTTTCATTCACCCTTTAGTGCCATATCGCCAACAATTTAACTTGTGGATCCTACTTATTGACTTACAATAATGATATGGAAAAAATAATAATATACTAAAAAAAGTCTTTCTAATATTTTTTTTTCCTTCCCTTTCCCTTTCTCTCTCCCCTTGGAACCCAAGCGCTAGGTTCCTTCGAACCCAGCATGTCTGGGTTAGATGAAACCCAGGCGTTAGGCTTGATGGAACCCAGGTATTGGGGTTCCAAAAAACCCAAGCACTGAGTTCAAAGGAACCCAATGCTTGGTGTTGGCGTGTGCTGATGATGTACGTTGATGAGTCAGCAGCAGTGATAATGTGGAGGCTGACTAGGATGTCACCCACGAATGATGAGGAGAGTCCTTTTGGCGGCACCCATTTTACGTGCAAGAGGCTACGTGCCATGGGCCGTCTTGTTCTGTCCAGTAATGTTGGTCAACAACAAATTCTCCAACAAAGTTTGAAGGTGTAAGTTTTCTAGCCAAGCCGAAAGGGAGAGCTGGCAACAACGATGGAGCTCCAAGATGTCCAATGATGTTAGTCAGCAACAAATCCCCCAGCAAAGTCTAGAAGTAGAGTTTCTCCAACGAAGACTTGGAGTAGAGTTTCTCTAGCGAAGGCCAAAAATAAAGCTTCTCCAACAAAGTTTGGGAGTAGAGTTTCTCCAACGAAAACCAATAGTAGAGTTTCTCTAGCAAAGTCCGAAAATAGAGCTTCTTCAGCGAAGACCGGAAATAGAATGTCCCCAGCCAAGCCAGAAAGAGTGGAGTGATGATGGTGCTCCCAGGATAACAAGAATGATTATACAACTACCAAAAATAATGAAAATGAAATGTACAATGCTGTAGAAATAGCAAAGATAGAAAATATGTAAGGGTTAAAAATTACAACTTAAGAAGCACATTTTTACATAGTATATTGTAGCACAATAGCAAAGACAATGAATGTGCCCTCTGTTATCCTTGACAAATATTTCTACTCTATAATAAGCAACCCTTGCATTGTAGATAAAAGGCACAATGCTCTCCCTCAAGCTTTGAAAAGACAGAAAGAATAAACTTGAAAGTAGTGATGAAAACTTGAAAGTAGTGATGGGAGAAAGAAAGATGACCATTGTGGGGCTTGCAAATGGAGGGCTTGATCTTGTTTTTTATGCTAACTCTTCAGCTTGATCCTTTTGATGCTCATAAATATAACCCAAATAATGAATCTGCAGTATGCTATCTCTTAACCATGATGTTCTGCAAGTCTAGAAATTGTTTAGCAGTACTAGAAATGCAAATAATATAATAAAAATGGTGGTTTTTGGGTATTTTTGGTGCATTTGGGGAGAGGTTGAAGATGAAGGATTTTTTAGAGGAAAAAATGGGAGTTTTGGTACGTGAGGAAGAAAGTTGGAGGTATGAAAACTGTTCAAATCTGCTAAAAAATGAAGGGAAAATAATATATATGTGCAGTGACATTTTTGTAATTTTTGGGTTGATGGGTCAGAGGTGCACAGTGGCCTAATGGGTAGATTTGGGTGAGTTGTCAAATTTTGAGTGGTTTTGGGAATTACTAACAGCTTTTTGGCAATGATATTATGAATTATCCAGTGGTTTCAGCGAACCACCACCAGTTCCAGCGAACCACCACCAGTTTCAGCGAAGTGCTGCTAATCTGCTAAAGACTGTCTATTTTTAGTAACTCTCCAACCATACGAAATTTCATTTTTAGGGAGATAATTGAGTGCAGCGGGCAAAATCAAATATGACCAAAATTTTGATAAATTTCCAAGGACTACCCAAGATATTGGTAGATTTCCTAAGGTCTGCCCAAGATTTTGGTAGATTTTCCCAGCGAAATCAGATCTTTTTCAACAGTTCCCAAAACCATGGAACTTATGCAGCCATCTTTTATATTGAATACAGCTTCAAGTTGTTGATAGTGACCAAGATATCATCTCTAGTTGGTTTTGAACGGGATTTTAAGCTTCTAGTTAGCATCAAATGGTACGGTTTTATGACCAAGCTAAGCCTCCACGTCTTCGCCACCCAACCCTTTCTAGCCAAGTCGGGCAACATCGTCGTGCCAAGCTTCACTAATGCGAATACCTCGCTTTGCCAGATAGGCAACATTCACCCATCCATGCCTGCTAATCCACTACTCTCATAGTTTATCCAGAATATCCCCATGAGCTTGGATTTATGGGTTTATTGATGACCTGCATAAAGTAATAGTGTTCAATTGATGAAAATGATGAAATTTAATAAATAAGGAAATAATAAAGGAAAAAGACTTCCTTATATATTTATGGCGATGCAACCATGTACTGCAGCATTAGATACCGCTGAGCCTAGCCACGTATCACAACATTAGATATTATTGGGTCTAACCATGTATTACAACATCATATATTGCTAGGCCTTTTGGTAAATGTGTGTTGAAGGCGTTAAGGGGTGCTTAGATCGAGGCAAGTCTTGGTGATGTGGGGACTACCCGAGTCCGAGTTTAACCTTTTACAAAAACATTCGTCAACACCTGGGTTCTATGGAACCTAGTGGCAAAAAATTTTTAATTTTTCTTTTTTTTGTTATGGGTTTTGTTGTTTGATGATGATGATGATAAACCTAGCAAAAGTAGAGATTGGTTGAGATGAATAGATTGGTTGGGATGTTAGGGTTTCTAGAAGTTGAAGAAAGGGAAGAGGAAAGGAAAAGGGAAAGGGAAAGAAGAAAGGGAGGAACGAAAAAAAAAAACTAAATTGTTAATGTAGAATTTCAGCTCACAAAGAATCCAAGTTGGAGTTGTTAACATGTCAAAAAAATCTAAGTTGGTGCTGATGTGTGAATGTATGATGGAGGCTAATGATGCACGTGCTACACGTGACCCTCTGGCGTTAAATTTTGCCTCTTTTCTCTAAACTCAAAACATATAGGGTAAAAACTCATATATTGTAATATGAGGGGTAAAATGCTCAAACCCAAAAAGTTGAAGGGCAAACGGGGGCTTTTGCCAAATCCGCACCGATTGTGCCAGAAAAGCCAATTCTTACTTCCAAAACCATTAAAAGTGCTGTACCTTTACATTTTTATCCCCTCTGCATAGCACCGACAGGCGACAAGTTGCCCCATCTGGTCCATTGACGAGCAGAGGCATCACCACCTCTTTTCTCCATCACAACCACACAATTCCAATCGAACGGGGCCTAGAATATCCGTCAGTCGTGATTGCCGCAAAATATCTTGTATGCGGCAAAGCTGGATGTCATGGCAGTCTTCGCTTCTGGGCCGTATTCTTGCTGGATGCCAATCAATTAAATTAATTAACACTGCTAAAAAATTATTAACACAGCACTTACCTTTGATGGGTATGAGCAAAAATTTTACTTTTTCTGTTTGTAGTCTTCTAGACGTGATAAAGTTGAGAACTTTGACCTTAAAAGGAGCTTTTGGTTCTCTCTAGAGAGGTAGGGAAATGTGGAAACAGATAGGACTGAGAATGAGGGTTTGGAGTTTTCTGGTTTCTGGGGTTTTAGTTTCATGGGTTTTGAGCGTGAGTGGCAGTGGTGGTTCTCTGCCACCGTGTGAATTCCCGGCAATTTACAACTTCGGTGACTCGAATTCAGATACCGGCGGCATTTCAGCTGCATTTGTTCCAATGCCACCACCATATGGTGTCCCCTACTTCCATAAGCCAGCGGGTAGGGATTGTGATGGCCGTCTCATCATCGACTTCATAGGTAAAGAACCTTTTAAAAGTTCATAGTTTTTTTAATGGTCTCATGTAAACTACAAAGCCCATGTTGAGAATGATATTCCTGTTAAAAAATATGGTCTGAATGCAGCTGAACGCTTGAAATTGCCATACTTGCATGCTTACCTTAATTCCCTGGGTGCAAATTTCCGGCACGGTGCCAATTTTGCCACCGGGGGATCAACCATTAGGAGGCAGAATGAGACCATTTATGAGTATGGGATAAGCCCTTTTGCTCTGGATATGCAGATTGTGCAATTTGACCAGTTCAAAACAAGGGCCAGTGAACTCTATAAAGAAGGTTTGTGTACAATAAAATTTGCTAAAGTGAGTGATTTACCCTTTTGAATTGTTCAGCCATTTCTTGACATAGTTTACGGTTCTTGTTATGATCTTGTAGCTAGGGATGCATCTGATAAAGAAAAACTCCCAAGACCTGAGGACTTTGCAAAGGCAATTTATACCTTTGACATAGGCCAAAATGATCTTTCTGTTGGTTTCAGGAAGATGAGTTTTGATCAACTCCGAGCCACAATGCCAGATATCATCAACCAGTTAGCTTCTGCAGTTCAGGTAAGTAGCAGTTTCTTTTTCTTCATTAACAATCTGCAGCATCATCAAAGATTCAAACTTGTGTGTTTGGCAGCTTGTTAATAATTTTCCTATCAAATATGTCAAGCAGTTGGTTTTATAACAGCAATTTATGGAGATATATAGCTAGTTTCGATTCTGATCATACATGGTGATAATCATCACATGGAAGAAGATATAACTCACAATTTTTCTGTATATATCAGCATCTATATCAAAAGGGAGGGAGAACATTCTGGATACATAACACAGGCCCGATTGGATGCATGCCAGTGAATTCATTCTACCTGAGTAATCCTGCACCGGGATATCTTGACCCCTATGGTTGTGTCAAGGGTCAAAACGATATGGCTATGGAGTTCAACAGGCAGCTTAAGGACAGAGTGATCAAACTTAGGACAGAGCTCCCAGAAGCTTCAATTACGTATGTGGATGTATATGCTGCTAAGTATGGATTGATCAGCAACGCGAAGCAACTAGGTAATGCGTTTCTTACCATTAAGATTTCCAACTAACCTGGCGTTGACACAAGCTAATGTAAATGGAATTGGGGATGATGGCAATTACAAACTGCTGTGAAAAAGATTCTTGTTGGGATTGGTATTGATGGTTATTCATCTCTATATGCTTACAGGGTATGCTGATCCACTGAAGGTCTGCTGTGGGTATCATGTCAAATTTGACCATATCTGGTGCGGGAACAAGGGAAGCGTCAATGGGTCTGATGTGTTTGGTGGTTCTTGTAAAGACCCTTCTGTGTCTATAAGCTGGGATGGAGTTCATTATTCACAGGCTGCAAATCAATGGGTTGCTGATCATACACTCAATGGCTCATTAACAGACCCACCAATTCCGATCTTGCAAGCTTGTCATAAGCAGTAAGATCGTCTCTTGAGTAATTTAAGTAGTTTTCCATACTGAGGTTCAGTGTGAAAATATTCAGTATGTAGTACAAGAGAATAAGCATAAGACTTATGATTGTGATTGAGCTTGGGGTCATGGTGAAAAAAAGACCTTGAGAATTGTAATGCGTTGTATTGCACCTTCTCCGAAAATATGATATTGGAACATTTTATTACATCCTTAAAATACGTGGGAGTCATCAAGCTACTGGTTCTTTTATAATATGCATCAAGAATTCAAAAGTGGTAACCAGAAAGTTGGTACCAGGACGAGAACCGTAAAAATAGACAAGCAGTGTATATGGTACATGTTGGGTTCAGGTTCATAATTCCATGACACCAACTCAAGATTTATACACATCTATAAAGTATAAACAGATTTCACTGCCGATGCCCTTCTGGCAGGGCAACCACCTTGTGGAAGGGTACAGCCCTCTGAGGCAAGGATCCATCCTCCTCATCATCATCAAATTCCAATACATACCTGCACAGGCAAAAATGTGATTATGCACAATACCCTAGCAGCTATATTGTATAATCAAGACATTAGGAACTAGAATAAGGAAACAATCTAAACACGGAACAAGGCATTTTATAATGGGGAAACTTTGGCAAGTAACATGATATAAAACCCACTATGTCATATGTTTTTTGTTTAATCAAATTGTGGCTGGTGAATTGATGTGCATCCAGTCAAGCACAGAAAAGAGTAAAACATGAAAATGTTGTTTAAGTTGATTGCTCTCTTATTCGGCTAACCAGGGGTGGAAAGAACGATGTCACTTACTCTTCTGACTTGTTCTGGAAACATACATAATGATCGGCAGCAGACCCCATGCATGCATAATACATTTTGTAGTCAGTTCCACATCTCAACAAAAGTATTCAACAAAATAAGTAGTGATATTAAGGGTGAATGAAAGCTATAGTAAATGTAAGGTAAAAAAATTTGGGTGTTAAGTGCATCCACATGGATGAAAGGAATAGTCACCTTTCGAGGTGTACTAATGACAGTTGCCTTATAAAGTTCGGTAGTTCCTGGATAAACAGCCAAAACAGGTCTTCCAGTCGCGAATTCTGTGATGGCCGCAGGATTGTTTCGCTTGGGAAAAGGTATGATACAGGACATAGGCAGCTTGTACTTTCTGAAAGTCACAATAATACAAATTAAAATCAGATGGAGTGCTTTCACCATCCTTGATCATTAGCTAAGAAGAAGAGATTTCAAGAAACAAATTTTAACTAGCAGTAGGGATTTTCATTAAAACTAAATAAATAACTAACTCGTTGGAATGAAGTAGATTCATCTTCTCCTACCAACCCACACATCCCACACATGGTGAACTCTAATATACAAGTGGATTATCCGTAGGCGTAAAAAATTCCCCTGATCAAGGTCTCACCCCACCCCATTGAAAGTTTGAAACCAATAAGACAGATGGGACCAAGTCAACCATACCAACAAAAGAAGAAATAAGGAGCAACTATATAATGTAAATTGATTGGCAGGATATCAATGCACAAAAAACTACCTTTGGCCACTACCCTCTTCATCTTCACCTGGCTCCTCATCAAGTACATCAAATCTGCACATGAAGTTGCAACTCAGGTTCAAGAGTAAAGAATATTCCTAATGAAAAACTTCTGTCTTACACTTTGATGTGTTCCATCATAATTTATGAAGTGAATGAAAGTAGCTCCCATAGGGTGGAAAGAAACTAAATTGCTTAGAAACACCTTGCAGTGGCTTCAAAACAAGATTATTGAAGTTGGTTGATTTCATTCACAAGTTAAGACTCTTTTAGCTGATAAAAAAAAAAAATTTAAAAGACCGTGTCTTCTTTTAATAAAGCACGCTGGATTATTACTTAAAACTTTATATTTGTGTTTGCACGTGATGCATTCAAGCATACAAACATACATGTGTAATGAAATACATCTGCATATTTTACATAACTATACTGTTCTGGTTTTAAGGTTCAGAAGGGGGGATACAAACACTCTCTATCAATGATCTTGAGGTCCTAAATATTTAACAGAGATCCAAATTACGCTAGAGGCTAGACCTGAGCAATATCACTAGTGTTAGAAAAAAAAGAAAAAAGAAAAGTAAATTTAGGAAAACTTTAACATAGGAAGTATACTTACTCCTTGGTTTCCCTATCAAAATGTGTAACTTTCGCTACAATCCACACATCCTTTTCAGCATTCTCTGCTGTGATTCTCGCAGCAACCTGAAAATAACAGAAAATTACAAGCTCCTCAAAATGGAGACATGATGGAACTCCACCATTCATAATTCCAGCAGAGATGATGGGATTTTCACTTAAACCAATAAATGTCAATAGATATTACAACAACTCACTCCACAGAGCTACATGCACACCATTTTCTTTTTTGCCATTCTTAATGCTACATGATCTACCTGTTCACCCTTTAGACCAGCACAAGTCTCAACATGATTTCGCATAGAAGGCAAAAGCCTGGAGATATCTGAATCACTCTTCATTCTTTTCCTTCTCTGATCATTTCCTTCTGCAACTTATGTAATGTCAGTTTCAGGAGTAAAAGTTCAAATGTTTCCAGATGATAACACAATCACCTTATGCACAACCGTAAAATGTATTTTATGTGGTAGCTTATGCTTCCCGTTACCAAAAGAACATGCATTTAATAATTCCACACAGAAGTGCATAACCTCTCATGCTTATCAATTGAAATTGACAACTAGGTTGGAAATATCTCAAATAAACATATCATGCAGTCTACAGATTATGCATAACATGTACCTAATTTTCTCCGTTGCTGCCCTGGAGTTCCAGAGGGTAGCAAAGCATCAAGTTGATTGAGTAAAGCAGTTGAGACTCTGCATATCAAGAAACAACAAGGTGAGGACAAACTAAAGTACTAAACAATTGGGATCCATAGCCCAACTGAAATGTGCAAAATAAAAACCAGCCCAAGTACTGCCTTAAAAACCAACTTTTATCCAACATAGTGGGAAAAGAAAAGGAGGATTGAGAAATATCAGGCATACAACGTACTTTACTTCCTTTTCTGAAAGATCTTTAGCCTGAATATATAAACTTTTCAGCTTCAACAATGTCTCACCAAGCTTCTCAATTACTTCAGGAGCTGTGTTAACATGCAGGAGATCAAGATTAATAAACCACCACCAGCAATAATGAGTACATTGGCCAAAAGAACAAAAAACATCTTTCTATCAAGACAGTGTCTTTAACAAACATAAGAGAGTGCCACTTTTCCTCAATGTCCCATGTTTCGAGCTTTGCTTCGGTTACTTCCAAGCCATAGTGGATAAATTTGCAAAATAAAAACAGAAAAGATAACCCTCTAGAACTTGTGCCACATGATTCATGTAGGCAGCTTCTTACTAACATTTGTTCTAAAAAAAGAGCTGAAAACTAGATTCAATTTTCACTTGTAGATTTTATTACTAATCTTTTCTGCCATCTAAAACAAATCAGGGTTTAATTCAGATAAAGAAATCTGAAACAATTTTCAGACTACCACCTTGTATTTATTTTATCCGTTTTCTTGTTTTTAAACTAAATATGCTGGATGATAAGGATAAACATAAGATCAGTAGTATGCTTCCAAAGGAAAGTATCCATATTTTATGGCTTTAAGCCATGTAGAATTCACATCATTTTGCTGTTGCTAATGTACATAAGATCAGTAGCATGCTTTAATGAACATCATTCTTCTTCATTTCATTTCAGAAAACTTCAAAAGCATCTTAAATGACGATCAATGAAATGCATTAACATTCTCAACAAGTGACATTAACCACTCTAAATATGGAATTCCAAGCATATACAAAAGAGTTAGAATTGATGCATCTGCTTGGGAAAACAATTAATTTCCTTTTCAGTGGAAAAATTTTCCCTTGAGCAAAGTTTACAGCAAATGATCATTCTGCAACCACAAATGCATAATCATGCCAGAAAGCTTCAAAAGCAAATATGAGCTTCAAAAACCCACTTAGATCATAAACTCATAAACCCAACTTTCTCCACACCATTTGCCTGAACATAACCTCAATCTATCAACTGTTCAAATAAACTACTTTCCTTTCTTTTAAAATAATTAAATTCTCTTAACCCGCAAACTAGAAAATTAATCACCCATCAAGCATGCTTCGAATTTAAGCAAATTCCAAGCAAACCCACCTCAAAAAACAAAGACTTTGAAGCACCCAACCCTCCAAAAATAGCATCAACACTTCCAAACACATCAATCTTTTAGAGTCATCAAAATTCAACATACAGATCATCAAATTTAGCAAGCAATTGCAGCATAATGTCATCACACAAGGAAAAGTAGAGAAGCTTACGAGCTCCGAGCTTCTTATGTATCTTGTTGATCTCCGAGAGCACCTCCTCCTGTTCTTTCCTTAACTGATCGAGCTCCTTGGAGATGTCCAAGATTCCGGAGATTTCCGGCGACGACATCGCTTCTGTCTAGCAGGAAAAGCGAAATACACCAACAATGTTGCTCCGACGGGATTACTTGGGAGCGAGCTCGCTCGATTTTATGGCAGACGTTTTTCGGTCATTTTCAGAAAGATGATTTTCTCGAGGTTAAAAAAAAATTACTGGATTTTCCAATTATTATTTATTCTTCTAAAAGATTTCAAACTGAGGAAAATATATATGTATATTTACATATATCTGGCTTCATCAATATATAAGGATGAATTATTGTTATTTAATGTTATATTTTTTAATATAATTATTTATTATATTTTTAAAAAAATTTATATTTTTTATTTATTAATAATTTTAAAAAATAATAATTAATTAAAATATAATATTATAAAATTAATAATTAAAAGTATAGCAATAATAGCACCAAATATATAATAGGTGTCGTGATAGATTATATTTTAGATTTGATTAAATTTCAACTTTGGTCCGTCATCGTTAAGGTTTTTATATAATTTTTATTTTTTTATTTTTTATGTACATTTTTAGTTATCAATTGTAAAAATATATTTTTTAATTTTTTCATCAATTAATTTATTAAATTTATTTATATATTTTTTATTTTTAAAAATTTTAAATTAAAGGATAAAAATATATATTGTAAATTAAAAAATGAAAAATATATATTGAGATAGATTTACTAAATTAACTAATAAAAATATTTTTAAAAAATATATTTTTCATAATTGATGAATAAAAAAAAGTACAAAAAAATGTTAAATGACAAAAACTATACAAAATTTTAAAGTTAAGAAATCAAAATTGATATTTAAATTTTAATTTTTTTTAAATATATGTCTTTAAAAAGAATTTTTTTATTTCAATTTCATAATAAAAAGTAACATTCTCTTATTTTTTAATTTATCTCACAATTGAACTTAATATCTTTTATTTTTAATAAAAAATTATTATTAAATTATTTAAATTATTATCATATATCTCTAAAGGTAAAAATTAAGAAATGTTATCATTAAATAATTGATGAATAAAAAAAGTACAAAAAAATATTAAATGACAAAAACCATACAAAATTTTAAAGTTAAAAAACCAAAATTGATATTTAAATTTTAATTTTTTCTTTAAATATGTCTTTAAGAAGAATTTTTTTTATTTCAATTTCATAATAAAAAGTAACATTCTCTTATTTCTTAATTTATCTTACAGTTGAATTTAATATCTTTTATTTTAATAAAAAATTATTATTAAATTATTTAAATTATT
>BPVZ01000121.1:212216-227060 GCA_020521535.1 Rubroshorea leprosula
GAGCTCATCCCGCACCAATCACATAACGCCAAGTGTCCACCACCTAAGTTGATTCTCTAAAACCCTGCTGTTTACTGTTCTCTAGGGTTTTCCATTTTCAACACTTCCAGTTGCAGCTGAGCTGAGCTAGCTTACCCGAGCTCACTCACACTGCTGGTGCTGAGTGCTGAAGCTGCTTTGCATTTTTCCTTCCTTTTCTATTATGATTGGTCGTGTATGGTGACGTTTTAGCTGCCGAAGATGGTGCCGTCCGGTTTTTGGTTCGCGCTGATCATTTCAGCGGTGGTGGTAGTGGTGGTGGTGGTCGACAAGACGGTGGCATATTCCGGTTCTGGTCCGCACATCGCCGATGTGAACATTCTGTTGCCTCCTAAAATGACGAATCCTGTGGAGTATCGTCTTCAGGGAAGTGATGGCTGCTTCAAATGGTATGCTGCTGTAGTTAAGCGAGCTGGAAACTGTTTATTTTTACAGTTTTTTTTTTTTCCTTCGTGAAAGAAATCATGGATACAGGGGGATAGTGATTTTCTTTTATTTTCTTAGTTCATATGTATATATTATTTTTATTATTTTTGAATTTTTGCAGGTCTTGGGATCACCATGATATTCTATCTGTAATTCCCGAGTACAATTCAAGCAACCACTGCTCAGTGAGTGCGCGGCTGAGATCAATTGCTCCTTACAGTGGTCGACAGGAGACTTCAATTTATGCTACTGATGTGAAGACAGGAATTGTGATTCGGTGCAAAGTTTTCATTGACAATTTTTCCAGAATCCAGATATTTCACAGTTCCATCAAGCTTGATTTAGATGGACTCGCTACACTTCGTGTTCGTGCCTTCGATAGTCAAGGTGTAAAAGGCTTATCATCATGTTGATGGTTCATGAATCAGGATTGTTTGATATTTTCCTATCCTATATGTCTTGTATTCATTTGTTTCTTGCATTGCAGAAAATGTTTTTTCATCACTGGTGGGTTTACAATTCTTGTGGCAGCTGATGCCCGAATCTGATGGATTGCCTCATCACCTTGTTCATGTCCCTCTGAAGGATTCTCCATTGAGTGACTGCGGTGGATTGTGCGGTGACTTAGATATTCAGATTAAACTTGAAGATAGTGTATGTATAATAGTAGTGACTGTAAACTTGTAGTTGCTGGTAGTTATAATATATTTTCATACTTATGTTGTGCTTTCATCCATTACATATCCTGCAGGGTGTATTTTCGGATCTGTTTGTTGTAAGAGGGACTGAAATTGGCCATGAGAGGGTTTCAGTCCATCTGCTTGAGCCGCAGTTCAAGAACATGAATGATAAAATTGTTCTAACTGTGGCAGAAGCCATGTCTCTTGATCCACCATCACCTGTTTTTGTCCTCATTGGTGCTGCCCTTCAATATAATCTACAGGTTATCCGTGGAAATGTTCCGCAAGGTCTTCATTTCTAAATCCTTTTGTTGGTACATCAATAATGTATATGCAGTTCATTTTGATTGTTGGCAATGTGCTGATGTGGAACTTTTGCTTGTTTCTTTTGACATTGATGGCCCTGTGTGGTTAATCTTCATTTTCAATCTAAGCATACAGAGATTGGAGATAGTACTTGTTCATATTTTTGATTTGACATTTTAAAATTAAGTATATCATTTGTAATGTTGTAGCAGCGTCTTTTACTTTTGAAAACCACATACATCAATGCTTGCTCAAATGAATATATGACAGCAGGCTCATGCCCACAGTATGGTCTGAATCTTGATGCAGGGCATGTTAACAAATGAACCAATAAGAATGTAAAAATTTTGATGTTTGTTTGTCTTGTCATTTTCCTTTGTTTTTCTTTTATTTTAGTGGTAAACTTGTAAGCATGTTGTTCCTTTGCTTGCTTTTATTCCTCTGATGGTTAAAATTGGATCATTGCGAAGGTTAGCATAAATAGTTCTTTGACGTGGGTTTTTTGAAACTTGAATGTTTGATGGTCTATTTTTATTGCTTCTTACTTGTTTAAAAATCTATGCTTAGATGGAGCTTTCGCTAGGAGTTCTGGCTTAAATTATTTAAATTTATTGCTAGCTCAGTTGATAAGCATTGCTTGTGTTTGCTTTGAGTTGGTTATGATGCTTTGTAAATGAATTATTTTGGATATGGATATGTAAATTTATTCAAGTCTCATTTCTTTTGCTTCTCTCAATTATTTAATTTACTTTTACTGCCTTCTTGCTTAGAGTTGATTGAATGCAATTCTCTATATTATTAGTACAATTGTCTTAATTCTTTGTTTCCTGGTTTTGCAGTGGTAACTCTACCATCCCCACACCATCAATGGTCTGTTTCAAACATTTCAGTTGCTCAAGTAGACACTATCATGGGTCTAACTCAAGCACTGAGCTTAGGAGTAACAACTGTCATTGTTCATGATACCAGGGTCGCTGGCCACATTCAAGTGTCTACACTTCATGTGGTCATACCGGATATCATATATCTGTACTTGTTACCATTATCTATGTCCAGTGATCCTATGGAAGGAATGGAAGCCATTCGATCAGGGGCATGTTGGTATGTTATTTCTGACAGTCAATATCTCATTGAAATGAAGGTTTTCTCAAAGGGTCCTGATGCAGAAGAAATCTACCTTACAGAGGTAAGTTAAGGATTCTCCATTTCTACCCTTTGAGCATGACACAAATGAGCTATATTTCATTTGTTATTTGCAGGAGCTGAATCACTACGGTTAATAATCTTGCTGGAGCAGTTACTTTGTTGGGTCATATTGCATGCTCCAGTTGCTGATCAATCAATAAATAAATAATTTAAAGAATAAGAGAATATGTTATGTTGTACTGTTTTATCACTGTTTTTTATTGATTTCTTTCTATTTTCGAGTTTCAAAGAAAAATATAAATCCACCCTATTTACTTTTACTCTTTGTTCTCTCATTATTCATCCAACTTATGCTTCATATTTTCATGAGCTTTTATGCTAAATTTTTCTGCTGGCATTTTCTTTTCACCGTTGGGTTACCAGTTTATGTGTTAGTTTCTCATTATGTTTTGGGTTATCAATTGCAGACAGATGGTGTTAAGTTGTATGATAACCAGTCTGAATATTGGAAAACTTCCATAGCTTCAAAGCATCTTGCATCTAAACATGGGTGGCAGAATTCTAGAATCTTGAAAGCAACTTCACGTGGTATAGGGAAATTTGCTGCTTCTTTAACTTATTATAGTGGGCATCTTGATAAAAAAGAGGTGATATTTCTATTTCTTTGTAATCATAATTATAATCATGTAAGCACACACACACACACTTTCAATTCATTCTTAAAACTTTACTAGGAGAATAAAGATTATCATCACATCTTCATTGTCATTTAGGTTCTCAAGATTGTGCAAGAAATTATGGTTTGTGATAAAGTGAAGTTTATTTTGGATGAAACAAGTGACACATCTCAAACCATTTTCCTTCCCTGGGCCCCCACTGTTCATCAGGAGATGGAGCTCAAGGCTACTGGAGGTTTTACATCTTCATGCTTTGTCAATTTTCTAAATGATTAATTTTGGGTTTCTGATTTAGTTGATGAAGATGAACTTAATGTTATTAACTCATATAGGTTGTGCAAAATCATCCAGTGACTACAAATGGTTTTCTTCAGACACAAATATTGTTTCTGTGTCTGCTTATGGAGTTGTCCAGGCTAAGAAGCCCGGTAAATCTACTGTGAAGGTGGTTTCACTCTTTGATTCACTCAATTATGATGAGGTAATAAATTTCTGCAGCCCACCCTATTTTTTAGTATTCAGTACTACTTTTTGTATTTCAACATGTGTGCTGCAGGTTCTCCTGTGTTATCCTGTATTGTATTTGATGTCATTTTCCTGGCAATTTATGTTGTAATGAATTTCTTTTAAATCAAATCATCTAGAAAAACTCAAAAGCTCTTTTCAAAATGGTTTTCAATTGCATATTTAACTCCGTAATTATTTCCCTTGGTACTTTGAAGCATTGATGATAACACTACTACAAGAGTATATATGCTGTTTTCAAAATCTTTTCTCCTCATTTCTTCTCTATCTCCTTCTCTCTCATCATGAGAAAACGAATAAAAAAAGAATAATCAAGTTTACAGTAACTAATAATTTCAGTTTCATTTAAACTTTATAATTGGACTTTATCTTGTCATAGATTGTTATGGAAATAACATTTTAAGCTGCATTAAATTTTGCTTGATCCTGGCAGACCATTTTTGCTAAAATGCTGCATTACTTAAACAGTTAAACTGCACTCAAACTTCTATTTAATCTACTCTTTGTCCACAAAAGTCTATTTTGAATTTATCTCTCCTCTTTCCTTTTTAACCATTAACAATTAACAGGTGGAGGTTGAAGTTTCCATTCCATCGTCTATGGCTATGCTGCCTTACTTCCCTGTTGAGACTGCTGTTGGGTCTTATCTTCAAGCTGCTGTTACAATGAAAGCGCCTAATGGTTATACTGTAGTCCAGAATCATCTCAATACTGTATTTTTTTCTTCCAGCTAGTTATCCTCTACATTCTTTATTTAAGTTGACTTGCCATTTGCAGGTGCCTATTTTTCTAAATGTGATGCTTTTCATTCCCTCATAAAATGGAAAGCTGGAAGTGAGTTTTTTATTGTTGCCAACACATCAAGAGATACTGCCATCTTTAGTGAGCCAGAAAATGTTGAAAATGATGCACGGCGTTATGGTCCTCCATGTTCTTGGACTGATGTATATGCTTCTGGTTCTGGTCAAGCTATGCTGCATGCAACATTTTCAAAAGAATATCACCATTTTGATGATTATTTTAGTGGACCAATTGTTTTAAAAGCAACTGCACGTATTGCAGCATATCCACCTCTTGTTCTCCATCAGGCAGGTGATGGGAACAAGTTTGGTGGTTACTGGTTTGATTTAACCCAAGAAGAAGCTAATAGCTGGCTGGGAAGTTTGGAGAAGTTATTTCTTGTCCCTGGAACTCATTTGGATGTTATGCTTCGTGGAGGACCTGAAAGGTGGGGCAAAGGTATTGACTTTGTTGACACTGTGGAGACTTTGGGTGAAGAACTTGCTTATGATGAAGGGGTTAATGTTCATCAGATTTCTAATGGCCATGGGAATTTGTACAGAATTTTATGCCAAGGACTAGGCTCTTATGTAAGCTTCTACACCTTTTCTAGACGGATATACTTGATACCATTCAGATTTCAGAGCACTTTCTCTGGTTTATTTTCCAGCATTATAACCTATTTGTTTAAACAATCTTGTGCTTTCTCTGGTTTTGTATGATTCAGAAAGTTGCTTTCAAACGTGGGAATTTGGTTGGAGATGATCATCCTCTTCCTGTTGTGGCTGAAATTTCATTGTCTCTTGCTTGCAGTCTTCCTTCCTGGATCATACTATTAGTTGACAAACCTGGTATTTATGATCATCCAGTGCTTTCAATGTCTCTTGTTTGTTTCTCTGGCTGGCTAAAATTGATGATGCTACAGTTAATGAACATGATGTTATACGGACTTCAATTCAAGCTGACCGTAGTCAAGGGCGAATTCATATCACCCCAATTACTGTGGCAAATGGGCAAACTATACGAATAGCTGCTGTTGGTGTAAGTAGCTCTGGGGAGGCTTTTGCAAACTCATCTTCTCTGGCATTGACATGGGAACTGGGTGGTTGTGAGGAGCTCGCTTATTGGGAGAATCCTGATGACCCGGGGAGCACTACATCCTGTTGGGAAAGGTTTTTGACCTTGCAAAATGAATCTGGAATGGTATTGCTGGGACACTGATATCTTATTGTTTTCTTGTTATGCCTTTTAGTTTAATTTGGTTAGCATCACATAATAAATGTGTTGCCAACTCGGGCAGTAATTAGATATGCTAAATTCCACTTTAACTAGGCTTGGGGCTACTTCATCTTATTTTTTGCTCCTCTCGTATGTTATCATGTGTAGTGGCATATGGTAATGAAAATTTCTGACTTTTCTACTAGATGGTACAATATTATGACCACAGCTATTTGATCAATTTGGCTTAGAGGTTGTGCAAGTTAATTGTGTAGGCTTTTTCCTAAACTGGCACTTGATTTTGATGTTTACTTCTATTGAGAGAGTCTCGAGTCATTTTCACAGGGCTATAACCTTTTTAAGAGTTTAAAATTTTAGTTGTTGGTTTAATTAAGTGGAAGCAAATATGATTCTGCCTTTCCCTTCTTATTTTGTGCAAGTTGCAAAACACTGAGTTCTCTAATGGTTTTTTTCTAGTGCACAGTCCGCGCCACTGTTGCTGATTTTTCTGATACCACAAGTCACTCTTTCTCCCATTTGCTTGGAAGTTCCAAGAATGCTCTCACAGATGCTGCACAGTTACAGGTGGGTTGTTTGAATTTCTGTTTTTTGGGTAAAGGCTTATTGATTCATTTAACTTTGCTTAGATGTGACACATGAAGCATTTTATGGTTTCTTCCTCTGTCCTACTGTAAATTTTCTATTCTTAGTTCAGGTCCAGTATCCTGCTCTTATTATTTCCCTGTTATTATTAGAATAAATGGTTCTAACATTTTTTCTTGTTCAAATATGCAGTTGGTCTCTGCTCTAACAGTGATTCCAGAGTTCAATCTGTTATTTTTTAGTCCTGATGCTAAGGTAGACTCTAAAACCAATGGTAAAGGTTAATTTTCAGGATTTTGAATAGTACTGAAGCATTTCTATTGTTGTCTAAGATATGTGGTCCCTTGATTGGGTGCTTTCCATTCTTTTTGGCCTAGGTTTCTTTCACACCATCATTGCCATCACTGTTATTTTTGGTGCAATATGTTCTGCATATCTTGATTTATCTATTTATGAATGTTGAAATGTAACTCAAAGCAATGGCTTTCTTCAGGCAAATTTGTCAATCATTGGCGGGAGTTGTTTCTTGGAAGTTGTTGCAAATGATTCTCGAGTTGTTGAAGTTATTCATCCTCCATCTGGTTTGCAGTGCTCACAACTGTTGCTATCCCCTAAAGGCTTGGGGACTGCACTTGTGACAGTTTTTGATATTGGGCTTACTCCTACTGTTGCTACTTCTGCTGTGGTAATGCCTTTGCTTTATAATCTTCTTTTTGTGATTTGCTAGTTCATGGGGAGGTTCTCCAACCTAGTGTATCTATCATTGTGGTGTCTCTTTCAAACAGGTCCAAGTTGCAGATGTTGACTGGATTAAGATTACATCAGGAGAAGAGATAAGCATTATGGTCTGTTTTTAGGGCATCTTCTACACATGCTATATTTGCTTTCAAAGTGGCATTTATTATTTGCTTTTTGGGCATTTTCAGGAAGGAAGTATGCAGTCTGTTACTCTGATGGCTGGGATAAATGATGGGGGAACTTTTGATGCTTCACAGGTTTATTTGTCTTTTTCCCTCTTGTAAGGCTATACATGCTATAGTATTCAGTAAGAGAGAAACCAAGTATCTATCTAAATTAAATGAGCAGTAGGTTTGCTTCTGGAGCCTAAGTATCTTGTGTAAAGGTGTGGCTTTCTCTTTTTCTCACATCCTAGTTGGGGCCCATGTGGTTATGTGAGAGAGAACACATTTGATTCCACATGGTTGTGTGGAGAGGAAAGTGCTCGTACCTATATGATACTTTAACATGGATAATAACATGAATGTTTTCTGCCTTCCTTTTTTGAGGCTATATGTTTTCTGTCTTTTCAGTGTGTCATGTTTTTAAGGCTTCTTCTGTTGTGTCTGGGTGCATACCCATGTTTGTGCGTGAATCACACTTGTCGAAGTCATGTTTCCATATTACTTCTTGTCGAATAATGAACTTAAATGTTTACTTAGAGTGTTTGGGGACTTTCCATGCAGTTTGCATACATGCACATTCAGGTGCATATTGAGGATAATATGGTTGAACTTGTGGACACTGTTGATGACTCAAATCCTGGTGGTTATAATTTTTGCAGCTCAAATTTTAAAATTGTTGCCAAACATCTTGGCATTACAACTCTTTATGTAAGTTCATTATCTCTCCTCTTGCCAATATTTTACTACCTCTTGCCAAAATTGAGAATCGGGATAGACAATGTTTTGAGATATCTTAAAACAGGTCAGTGCCAGACAGCATTCTGGACATGAAATATTGAGCCAAGTGATAAAGGTTGAAGTTTATGCCCTTCCAGCAATTCACCCACATGACATTTTCCTATTACCTGGTGCATCTTACATGGTATGTTATCCTTATGATGTTGATATTGCTATACACTAAATAGAATTAATGACTTTAGAATAATGTTAAAAATTTTCCATGCACTTAAAAGTGTCATGTCAAGTGTAGGTCTTCTCTCCTGCTACACTAGCCCCTTCTCCCTTATATTTTTGGATGATATTTTGCAATTTTGAAGCGTTTTGTCAATCTAATATCATAGACATTTCTTTGTTTTAGCTTACACTGAAAGGAGGCCCAACAATCAGTGCTTCTGTAGAGTATACCAGCATGGATGATGGTATTGTAACTGTCCACAAATTCTCTGGACGAATAACTGCAATTTCACCTGGGAACATTGTAAGATATGATTCTTCATCAATAGTTAACTATAGTTTGCTTTCGTGTTCACTGGGAACTCTATCAGTTGTATAAACATGTACCTGGGTAGAGTTTTATTGAATTTATCAATTTGCGTGCTGAATGTAGGTACAATGCCACAAATCATCTAGTACCTAAATCTGATTTGTCATGTTATAAGAAATACATCAATTTGTTATAGTTAAAGATGTGCTTGAACCTTCCCCAGTCTTGGATTCTTGTTAATGTTTGCATTCTTATTTAGTCATATTGTTACCAAAGAGAAATGGCATGCTGCTGATAATGGGTGTGAGGATATTAGCTGATTGCAGCCATGAGTGATATTGTTAGGTAACTGGAATACTGGATTGACCACTAAGGGCATAGTGAATGATTAAAAAACTTTTAATGGAGCTCAGTCTAAAGTTCTACTGTAAGTATCAGTTTGAATTTCTAGGGCAAGTAAGAAATTTTTTACTTAGTTCACTTCAACTGGGTGAAGGGCAGGTGATCTGTGATCTGGATTGCAAGGATTCCCTTCAATCTTTCACACTTCATGCTACAAATAGTGTTAGATGCAGGCATGCAGCAACTTGATTCCACTATAATTAACCAATTAAACTTGATTGTGGATTCTTGTTTATGGTGTTGTTTTTTGTTATATGATCAGACTCTGCTTGCTACAGTTTATGGAAATGGAGATACAGTGATTTGTGAAGCATTTGGAAGTATAACAGTGGGAATTCCATCTTCAGCAATATTGATGGTACAAAGTGAATTACTTGCTGTTGGCCGTGAGATGCCTATTTATCCTTCATTTTCAGAGGTAAGCATTGAAATCCAGGTGAAATATTTCAATTTATTAACCTGTCCATTAATCAGAATACTGATGGACTTTTTGTGAACTCAGGGGGATTTATTTTCATTTTATGAGCTCTGCAAAAATTACAAGTGGACTATAGAAGATCCAGAGGTTGAATTAGTTGCTTCCTTCGCTAGTTTCCGTGGCTTTGCCATCTTGTGGACATGGTTATGGTATTTTATTTTAGAGTTTAAAGTTTAGTTTTTTTTTGTTTTTTTCTAGGTTTTGAGTTTTCACAACATGCAATTACATGGTGAGAAGTTTAGGAGCCTACTATTTGATTCAGAAGAAAGTCTACTCTCTGGTTATGTGGATGATAGAGAGCTTGGTTTTTTCAATGTCTTGAATGGAAGGTACTGGTAATAATGAAATTTAGATTTTTTGTTGACAATCCATCATTTCCATGCCAGAGTAGTCTGAACTTAAAAATCTAATTGTATTATTAAAGTTATCGTATCTAATTCTGCTGTGAGCTTAATTCCCAACTATAGACTGGATAAAAATCATGTACCCAGGAAAAAGGTGGACACCCAAGCAGAATTATTGCTTCTCTATGTAGTAGTATGTGATTTAGTGTTTCCAAAATCTTGAAACAGATTAAAGATGGCAAAGTAAAGAAAAGTTGGGAGGGGGGGCAGGAAATTCTTCAGCATTGGCCTTTTCTCTTACAGTTTATTGAATTTATATGAAATTATATCATTTATGTTTTCTCTTTGTAATAATTTTTGTTTGTTGAATCCATCAGAGAAGAAATGCAGAAATAACTATTCTGGCGAGAGATTAAGGTTGGAGTTGGGTTTTCTAGTTGCTTTCTTAAGTTATCATGGGAATGTTAAACTTCAAGATTTCCTAAGATCGAAGTAACTGTCTTTCTTTTCTACCTTGGGAGTAGAATACAGCTAGGAAGTGGGGAAAAAAAATGTTTTTACCCTTTGGGCTACATGTTTTAATGAAATTTGTATTAAAAGTTGATATTGATCTTGTAATTATGAGATTTGGACTATTTTGTTCCTTAAAAACGTCAGGGAAAATATGAGTTTGTGCTCTGTTATGAATGAATTTTGGTGAAAAAGGAGCTTGTGGTCTGCCATGGAATTTGGCTTGGTCTGGAATTGTATGGTACTGTGATTGTAATATTTATATATGAAGTGACTGCTTAAGACTCATTATTCTATTCCTAATTTAATATTTTAATGGCTAGAAATGTAATGTGCTGGCAAATTGCTTTTCAGGATAGTTAGGGCAAATCTGGTATGTGATATGACAAAAAGTTGACAAATTCAGAAGCTTAGTTTTCTAATGAACAATTATTTCTTCTTTTCAGAGCTTCAGGCCGGACAACTGTTTCTGTTTCATTCTCTTGTGACATTATTTCTTCTGGTTCATACTTGGAGGCAAGGACTTATAGTGCATCTTTGTCATTGTTGGTGGTACCCAATCTTCCCATGGCTCTTGGAGTTCCAATTACCTGGGTCTTTCCTCCTGATTATACTACATCTAGCATCTTGCCTTCATCTGTGGATGGTCAAAGTCGCAAAGGAAACATTATCTATTCTTTGTTGAGAAATTATGATGAAAGGAATGACATTGCACACAATGCTATTTCACTTGATGGGGATAAAGTAAAAACAGCAGAGAGTAATAGTGTTGCATGCATTCAAGGGAAAGATCGCACAACAGGAAGAACAGAGATTGCTTTTTGTCTCCGTGTTGCTGAGGTATGGATATGATGATGTATTGTTGGCTTGTTTGAGGGACTCTAGTTGTTACAGCTGTTTAACATACCGCATAATCCTATGAATAAACATTATAAACATCGTCTCAAATCTTTGCTGAATTCCATGGAAAAAAATTAGATTTGTTTGTACAGGATGTTTAGCAAAATAACAATCAATCTCTTCTCTAATAAAAACATAATTAAAGTAATGACACTAGATGCTTAATGTAGCTCAGCTGACTGAATTTGAAATGCCTTTTGCTTCTGCCAAATATATTAGATGTTGTGGGTTATTCCTCTTTTGTTTGGGGAATTCTTTGTCCTATGGATGACATTTATTGACATTTGCATCACTTGCTGCTGGCATTCACATTCATGTTCTTCAATCCAATAATTGTTGGACTCACAATACCATTACTTTTTATTTCATCATAGGTAGAACAAATAAGAATAACAAACAACCAGTTTCCTGTTCATGTGTTGGATGTTGCTGTTGGTGCTGAACTTAAACTTCCGATTGTCTACTGTGATGCTCTAGGTATTTTTGTGATTAACATCTATTTTTTGTTTGGCCAAGATTAACATCTAATTGAAATATGAGCTCTTTATATGTTTCAGAATTCAGATCCTAACATGGTCTTTTATGATTCTGTGTTTGACCAGGAATTCCTTTTCATGAAGCACATCATGTTGCTTTCCATAATGTGGAAACTAACTACCCTGATGTTGTCTCTGTTAGCTGGATAGACAATGCAAATGCAAACATTCATCTCAAGGTGTTCTGATCACTTAATGTTTATTTCACTTTTTTGTTACAAGGGTCCAACTAATCTAATGAGAAGCTGTAGTTCAGACCTCGTGCTATTTTGCTATTTATTCTTATGATGCATCAAGTGACAATTCTCACTTGTTCATAGAAATCCATGAAAATTTTAGGTTGAGTGGTGCCAATTTATCGTACTTCATGTTCATAGAAATTGCATGTATTTGAAAGATCTCATTTTGAAGGCCAAAAAAATAAAAAAAAATAAGAAGAAAGAAAAGAAAGCTCTTTCTTCTTCAAATGCATCATTTTTTAATGTCAATAAATACTGTTTTATCATCCCTCTGTCCTCACTTTGTTTCTGCTTGAAGGCAATGCGGCATGGAAGAGCTCTTCTGAGAGTCTCAATCAGAGGTAGTCCAAAAAAGGCAGATTATATGCTGGTATGTACTTATCCATATCGAATTGAGACAACCTTGTGCACTGATTCACTGAAATTGGTCCAACCAACGCAACCTGATAAAATTTTCTTTTAGTTAGCAGAAGGGTTTTTTTTTTTTTCCCTCTTTTTATCGGACAAATGTGCATGCACCTTGTGTGCATGTGTGCTTGTGTGAATTTTGTATGTACGATATCAATTTTGTGGGAAGTTGGATTTACTTACAGTTATGAAGCCTCAAATTGTTCCAACTTGTTTTAGGCTCTATAATACATATGCTTTATTTGCTTTTGAAAATCATCACCTTTTTGTACAATACAAAATGACCTCAAGTAAAATGCTCTTTTTTTCTTCTATTTATTGGGTTCCTTCTTCTTAGCTTAATGCTTTTTTCTTCAGATTTCAGTTGGTGCCCATGTATATCCTAGAAATGCAGTTCTACATGCAGGAAGTTGTCTTAACTTTAGTGTATCAGGTGGGTCTATATTGAAATTTTAATTCTACTTTCTTTATTTTCTCACCATCTCAAATAACTTCTCCTACGGTATATTGTTGTGTGTGTCAAACCATATATGTGCAGTACATTGATAAGCTGTGTCTCTTTGCTGACCTTTTCTTATTTCTGCTACCTCATTTTAGGTTTTAATGATAAAATTTCTGGTCAATGGCATAGTTCCAATGAGAGTGTTATATCTATAGATATGCCATCTGGACATGCTAAAGCAGTTGGGGAGGGCTTAACTCAAGGTATTGCCTAAAAATATCTCTGACCAGTTGAATCTGCTGGCTTTTAAAAAATGACTTCAACTATTCATTTTGCTTTTTCTTTGAGGTGCAATTCATCACACCTGGAATGCTATTTCTTAACAGTTTCTTTTGAAAGTTCTGGTACAAAACTGCAAACAACTGTTACTGTACAACCCAGAAATAGTCTTGTCATGGATGCTCCAAAAGATGTGCTGACAAATGTTCCTTTCCCTTCAAAAGGATATAGCTTCTCTGTTAAGTTCAGGTATGTCAATTATTCAATCCTCTAAATAAGCTCTCCAAGTACATTATGCTATCATGTTCCCTGGCTTTGTGCTTAATATTTGGAGGCTGTGTGTTTATCTAATGTATGTAGGCGTGTGCATAAACTGTTAAGTAGCTATTTCATTCATCATCGCAATTATGAGGTCTGCAGAGCGTTATGTTTACCGATTGCATGTTTATTACTGTTTTGTTGGGGGAAAATATAAATAATATTGTCCGAGGAATTAAATCTTTTGTCATTATCCTGATTACTAGCAGTGATTTTAATGGTCATTCCAAAGTTCTGGGAAGCAATAAGGGAGCCCCATATGACTGTAGAGTGGAACCTTCTTTTGTTGGGTACATATCTCTCTCTTCTCCTTTGGATGTCAAATTGCAAAAATATAACATAATTACTTTATTTTACATGGTCTTTGTTGCCTGCAGCTATGCAAAGCCTTGGATGGACCTTGATACTGGCCATTCATATTGTCTCTTTTTCCCATACTCACCAGAGCATTTGGCACTTTCAATACCCAAGCCCAAGGACATGAAACCGTATGTATATGTTTCTATCAATGCTTCTATGAAAGAAGCAAACCATGTTTCAGGATCTGCATCAGCACTTTTTATTGGGGGGTTTTCCATAGTGGAAATGGGCAAGGTGATTGGTTGTTCTTTTGGTTATTGATTCATTCTTTACCGTTGATGCATTCCTTCTAAGTCGCAAATTTGAAACAGAAACATAGATTGTGTGATGTTTGTAGTTCTTTATATTTTCAGGATTTAATGCAGCTGAATCTGACACCAGACTCTAACAACACTACTATAACAATTTTGGGGAACACAGGTAAAATGACGTTCTCTAACTCTTATCCTTTCACTTTTCTATGTGACCACTAGAGGTGTGGACTTAGTTCAACTTTTCTCTTACATCCCCTAGAAACTTGGATGTGTGGTTTCGGGTGCTGATGAGTTGATAAAGGGCATCTTATTGTTTTTGTCACGGGAAGTTGACTAGATATTGGGTAGGAATGTAGGTTATGCGTTCCTTATTCAATAAATCAACCATTCACTTTCTCACATGTATACTTGTCACTTAAAATGATCTAATTCAGTGAAAATGTTATGGGTATATATATCTTTGATGCTGATGACATGTTCCTACCAGTCATTTCCAACACTTTTCTACAAAGTGTTTGCAAAGTGCTCAGAGTTTTTCTGTTCTTAAATTGCTAATTAAAGAGCTTTGAGAAAATGTAAACTAGTAAGGATTTAGGGATTATTTATATATTTAACTGTATTACCTTACCCTTAAGAAAAGTTAAAAGATAAAGTAAGACTTTTGTTAATAAGATAATTAGTCAAAATATATGGATAATGATAGGGTTAAAGTATCGATTAAATATTTATCTATCTTAAAAAATAAAAATGCATCAATTAATTTGAGACAAATTTAAAATAAAAAAATGATAGTTATTTTGGGACAGAG
>BPVZ01000121.1:235011-246353 GCA_020521535.1 Rubroshorea leprosula
ACAACACTTTTTTCAAATTAATTAGAGAGAGAGAGAGAGAGAGAGAGAGAGAGAGAAAAGAACAACCATTATGGTTGTTGGAATAGGCCTAGCATTCAACTTGGGCTGTACTTAATGGGCATTAGCCTAGGCCCATTAGCCCAAAAGGATGGAGCACCAGTACAGCAAGTACAAGCCTACCCATGTGGGCAGTGCCACGTGGGCCAATGAGGCACTTACACGTACAGACCCATGTCAGCATTTGTGGTTATAAATACCCCCCAACTACCTCCATGCAAGGTATTACCTCCACTACGCTTCTCTCTCTGCAATTACTCTTTGAGAGCTTCTCTCTCTAGAACATTGAGTATTGCTGACTTGGCCGTCGGAGTGTTTTCTCCGAGGAAACATCCTCGGGATTTTTAGGTGTGGAAGCAGTTGGAGACTTCAACAGTGTTGGATCGTGAAGCTGCCCAAACATTTGGCGCCGTCTGTGGGAAACTCGAACAAGAAGCTGCGTAGTTTAACCGGCAAAAAGACAAAATGGTTCGTACCTTTACTAGAATTCGCCCTCCAAGAAATGAAATGGATGAACAGGAGGACACACAACTATCTGACCTCGGCTTGAATGATTTTAGACCAATGCCGAGGAACCTTTTCGTAGGGGGAGCATAACAGGATCAATTAAGTGGAACATATGATGATGAAAGAACACCAATTGGATATGCAACTCAGCTTGAACAATCCCAAATTCCAACAGGAACAAGGTAGAGACATCCCAGACCACACAACTCACAACATGAATGACCTGAAAGGTCAATTGAGCCTACTCAAAGAACCGAGCTCGAAGAGAGAACCAGAGTTCTTGAAATGGCAATGGGTAAAATCCTTGCTCGCCTGATCCCTGATGACCCCTTGATTCCTTTGTTGAACAGGGATGCACAGCTGGCTGCGGTTGTTGCAACTCAAAACTCCCCTACTCTGAGCAACATAGTAGTGCCGACCAAACCAAGGGGAAGTGGGAAGCTAAATAACGAGCATAGCTCGTCCAAACATAGTGAAGAACTGATAAGAAAGAACGTAGACCTTGAAAGGCAACTGCGAGACGTACAAAAATTCATTGACGAGCTGAAAAGTCCCAGGTCACACCAACAGACCCTTGATTTGGATAGCGCCCCACTAAACCTATCCATCACAACAAAACCGTGTCAAGAGGGGTTCAAAATTCCCCACCTGGAGACGTATGATGGCTCAGGTGACCCGGATGAGCATCTGCACACCTATCAGGCCATCATGAGAATCCAAAATGCCAATGATGCCATGATGTGCAAAGTGTTCCCAGCGACATTGAAATCAACAGCAAGAAGATGGTATCATAAACTTCCCAAACATTCTATAGATTCCTACTCTCAGCTCGCTAAGCTATTCTCTAACAAATTTGCGAGCCAAAAAGAGATCAAGTGTACAGTGACTGAACTGATGCAAGTTCATAAAAAAGAAGGAGAATCTATGAGGGACTACATGCAGCGATTCAACAAGGCTACTTTAGACATTGATAACGTCCCCGATACCATCTGCTTGTCTGCCTTGCTGCATGGCTTGAAGCATGGTTGGTTCCTAGACGACCTGCTAGAAAACCCACCAAAGACGTGGAACGAAGTGAATGACAGGTCGGCTAGCTTCATACTGTCAGAAGGCTTCCAGTCGTCCAAGCGACGAGCTAATGATAAGCAGAGCAAAAGCCATGAACAACCATCGAGGAGAGAAGAAAGAAAAAGCAGAAAGTCAACGAGCAATGGGGGAAGCCAGCTGACTTTCCAAAGTATGCCAACTACATTCCTTTGACCTTGCCAAGGTCTCAAATCCTGGCACAAATCCAGCACTGGGTTAGAAGACCCCCACCCCCATTACATGATTCCCCAAGGGCAGACAAAAGTAAGCATTGTGACTACCATCGTACTTATGGTCATAACACAGAAGACTGCCAACACTTGAAGGACGAGCTGGAGTTTTTAGCTCGCAATGGGAAATTAGAAGCATATGTGCAGAAGCCTTATACCCAGCAACCATCTCAAACTCACTTTGTGCAAGGATATGACCGACCTCAAGGGCAGAGGTATCATCTCGGCAGCACGTAGGATGTGTATCAAAACAACCAATATTCCTCGGAGCAGGGCAGAGCGTACAGGGGACGTCAGTTCAATAGGCGAGGCCAAGGACAAAGAACTGCCACCCAGAACCAAAAAGATAGGAAAGGGGTAGGCTATACTGGGATACCCCTGCCCTCTGGTACAATAAATATGATCTCGGGTGGTATTCACTCAGGAGGTCAAAGCGCCCGCGGTCGTAAAGCATATGCACACCAGGTGATGAGTGTTAATAAGAATAGACCCTTGAAGCGGCCATTTGAGGAGGCGGAGTAGGAGAATACACCCATTAAATTCAGCCCGGCCGATTACAAGTGAGCAGACAGAGAGCCCGACGTTATGATGCCTCATGCAGATCCCTTTGTGGCAACGGTTCATATAGGTAATCACAACGTCAACAAGGTGTTCATCGATACTGGTAGCTCACCAGATATCTTATACTGGAGCTGTTTTCAAAAGATGCAACTGAATCCCAGCTCGCTGCAAAAGTATGAAGGGCCCATATATGGGTTCGATAACCAGCCTATCCCGGTTGAGGGAGTTATTACTCTTCCCATATGTGTGGGCTTAGAACCACGCTTCAAGATGGCCTCTGTTAGCTTCTTGGTCATCAAGATGGAATCAGCTTTCAATGCTATATTAGGAAGAGCCACCCTATGCGAGCTGAAGGTTGTCATCTCCCAACCCCATCTCGGTATGAAATTCCCAACTCTTCAGAGGGTCGGAGCGCTTAAGGGGAATCAGAAGATGGCCAGAGCCTGCTACCAAGACACTTTCAAGAAGGTCGAGCTCGCTGTGGCCCCGGCAGGTTTTGAAAATCACAAGCCAACCCAGCTCGGTTAGCAGACAATGAGCATATCAGATATCGAACACCGACCTGAGGGTGTCGAGCAGAAGGCTGAGCTGGTAGAACCGATGAAAACGATCCCTTTAAACCTTGATATGCCAAAAAGGACAGTTAAGATCAGCACCAAGCTCATAAAAGAAGAGCGAGTAGAGCTTCTAGAGTTTTTGAGGGTTAATCAGGATGTGTTTGCATGGACTACAGATGAATGCCTGGCATTCCAACGGATTTAACAGTCCACAAGCTCAACATGAACCCCACCAGAAAGCCGGTGGTTCAGAAACGTCGCCTTTTCGGTTTGGAGAAGCAAGTTGCTATAAATGAAGAGATACAAAAGTTGTTATAGGCAGGCTTCATAAGGAGAGTCGAATACTCTGAGTGGGTGTCCAACCCTGTGCTCGTCAAAAAACCAAGCGGCAAGTGGAGGATGTGTATTGACTTCACCAACTTAAATGAAGCATGTCCAAAAGACCCTCATCCCTTGCCGAATGTGGAGAAGCTGGTAGAGAGGGCAGTTGGACATGAGCGGATGAGCTTCCTTGATGCTAGCTTAGGGTACCACCAGGTTCAGTTACTGTTGGACGACCAGGAGAAAACAACATTTTATGCTGGTGACGCAATCTACTACTATGTTGTGATGCCGTTCGATCTGAAAAATGTTGGCGTAATATATCAGAAGCTGGTGAAAATAATCTTTAAGCTCCAGATTGGCAGGAACATAGAAGTATATGTGGATGACATGATAGTCACCAGTGTGCGAGCTGAGGATCATATAGACAACCTGAATGAGACCTTTCAAAATTTGCGCCGAGCCCAAATGAAGTTGAATCCCCTAAAATGCACGTTCGCTGTAGAATCAGGAAAATTCCTAGGGTACGTAGTATCCAAGAAAGGAATTGAGGTAAATCTGGAGAAGGTTCAAGCGGTTCAATAGATGGAGTTGCCCAGGACAGTAAAAGATGTGCAGCGTCTGACGGGTCATGTTGCTACGCTGCATAGGTTCATTGCCAGGTTGGCCGAAAAATGCCTCCTGTTCTTTAAAGCCTTAAGAGAGCCCAAGAACTTTCAGTGGACTGATGAATGCCAGCAGGCATTTGACGAGCTCAAGCAATATTTGGCATCAGCACCTCTACTGTCCAAGCCTGTCAAGGGGGAAAGTTTACAAGGCGCAGAACATAATTATCCACTAGCAGAAAAGGCTGCTTTCGCCCTGCTATACTCAGCTCATAAGTTGAGAGCTTACTTCCAATCCCATCAAATTGTTGTCTATACTGATCTACCGTTAAGAAAGATATTGCAGAAACAGGAACTCTCTGGTCGGCTTATCAGATGGAGCGTCGAGATGAGTGAGTACGACCTCAAATTTCAGCCACGCACAACCATAAAGGGCCAAGCTGTAGTGGACTTCCTAGTGGAGTGCCTCTTGGCGACGATGGAAGAGAGGGCACCCGAACACCCAATCTGGGTCTTGTATGTAGATGGAGGTGCTAACATTGAAGGGTCGGGTGTTGGAGCTGTGTTAGTGGGCCCAGAAGGCTTTGAATCCGAGCATGCATTAAGATTTAAATTTTAGACCACTAATAATGTTGTAAAATATGAAGCCCTCATTTATGGCCTGAAGCTAACGTCTGAATTGAAAGTGCAAAGCATTAAGGTGTTCAGTGATTCTCAGCTCATGGTAGGCCAAGGGAATGGTAGCTGTGAAATCAAGGATCCTCAGCTTGGTCGTTATGCCTTTGTGGTTAACCGATTGAAGTCAAGATTTGCCTCCTTCCAGATCGACAAGATACCCAGAGTAGATAACCAACAAGTTGACGAGCTGTCAAAATTAACCTCCTGTCAAAATTAACCTCCTCGCAAAATGTCACCCCTCAGAGGTCAACAATTGTGGAGGTACTTGACGCCCCGAACTACACCGATTTCACAATCGAGTGTCAGCTGCTAAGCACAGACCCCTCCTCATCGAGCTAGACTACCTCGCTCATTGATTATCTGCAAACTGGCGAGCTGCTTGAAGATCCGTCCGCTGCAAAGTTGATTAAACACAGGGCGGCACATTTCACTTTGTTAGATAATCAGCTCTACAAACGAGCAGCCTCAATGCCCCTATTACGCTGCCTTATTCCTTTTGAAGTTGAATATGCTATGAGGGAAGTTCATGAAGGAGTATGTGGCACACACATAGGTGGTAGAACTTTGGCTCGGAAACTCCTGAGGCATGGTTATTACTGGCCTATTATGGTTGAGGACGCACAGAACTACGTCAAAAAGTGCCTGACCTGCCAGTTCAATGTTGATGATATTCACATGCCAGGTATCTGAGCTCATTCTAAAAGTCGTACAAACTTCATGTTTGTCTATAAACTGAGTATAAGTATCTTCGTTGAAATAGGAGAAATGCTCTCATCACTATCATCTCCCTGGCCTTTTGCCTAATGAGGAGTCGACCTGTTCGGCCCTTTTGTGAAAGGCAAAGAAGGTTGCACTTATCTCGTTGTCGCGGTGGACTACTTCACCAAATGGATATAAGCTAAACCATTGTCCACGATAACAGGGAAGAAAATAGAAGAATTCCTATTCAATTCAATATTATGCAGGTATTCTTTGCTGGCTTAAATCATTGGTACCTTATATACAAATATAGTCTGTGGCTTAGCTCGGTCATTTGTGTATAGGTTCGGCATACCTAAACGGATCATCGCTGACAATGGTCCACAGTTTCGAGCCGCTACATTGAGCTCGTTCTGCAATGACTATGGCATTGAGCTCGCCTTGACCTCTGTATATACCCCACAATCAAATGGACAAGCCGAGTCCGCCAATAAAATCTTCTTGCGAGGCCTCAAGACGCGTGTATTAGCCACACATTCTAATTGGGTAGACAAGCTGAATAAAGTGCTCTAGTCGTGTCACACTACACCCAGCTCGGCTACAGGTGAAACCCCATTTAGCCTCGCCTATGGAGCTGAGGGTGTTATCCCTGTAGAGGTTGGATTGCCATCCGACAGATCAGATTGCCATGACGATCTTAATAATGAGCAACTTTTAAGAGAGAACCTAGACCTTGTAGAAGAGGTTAGGGAGATGTCCTGAATAAAGAACATGTCATATCAGGATCGTGTTGCAAAATTTTACAATAAGAGAGTTCGAGCTCGTCAGTTCAAGGTTGGCGATCTGGTTTTACGCAAAGCTATATTAACCAATACTTATTCGCACATGGGCAAGCTCGCTCCTAATTGGGAAGGTCCCTATATAGTCGTTCAAATCAAGCGACCTAGATCTTATGTGTTAGCAGACATACAAGGATGCCAGTTGCCATATATTTGGAATGTACATAATCTCAGAAGATTTTACAGTTAATGTATATGTTGTTAAAGATTTTGTTCGTGGAAATGTAAACCATACATGCAATACAACAAAGAAGAACAGTTTGATATAGTCTCCAATTTTGTATTTCTCTTCAAAAAATTACAAGTTTCAGTACGAGAGATTGTGATACGATTGTTCAAGAACAGAAACAAAAAATACAAAAGATCAAAAGGAAACAATCCTAAATCTAATCATCCGTCAGATTGACGAGCATGGACACGTTAGTAGCGGGAGGAGAGGAGCGAGCTGGAGAAGACCGGGCTGTGGGCTCGGGAGCTGGTACATTGACGGGCGACCTGGCCAGCACCACGGCAGGCTGAGAGTTGGGAAGAGTGCTCGATGGCTCTTGTTCAGCCACAAAAGCCCCTTCCACCCATCCATCAAAGGAGGGTAGCCCCACTGGATCCTACCCCTCTTCTAAGACTGAGGGAGGCCAGATAGGTACTCCTTCCTCATTAAGATCCCACCTTAGCCGCACTGTTGTATCAGCGAGGGGAGCAAGGCTCTTACCCTGCTCGTCAATGTCCTCCCCGTCAAAAAACGCCAACTCACATATGGGGAAGTCCGGGCGATGGTGTAGCACTTTCCCATGGATCTCGTTGTAGATCTCCGTGGCCATATTCATAGATGCCACCGCCACAGCGTCTTGAAATGCGGCCAAGCCCACCAGCCATTATGCCCCTTGCGCGCGGGCAATGCTTATAAAGCGCCCGTGAGATGTCTTTAGCTTGTTCAGGGCCCCTTCAGTTGCGCTAAGGTTCTTGTCGGCCTCAACGACCTGGTGCCTTAGGGAGCTCAGCTCGTTTAGAGCACGGTCCCTTTCAGCCTCAACCTTCTTGGCCCGTTCCTCAACCTTGGCGGCCTCCTCCCTTACCGCCTGGATCCCGCTTTCTTTTTCGGTGTGGGCTTGCTCCAGCTCCTCCCTGAGCTCATTATTTCTGTCTGCGAGCTCATCTGCTCGACTCTCCGTTGCAGCAGCTCGGTTGGCCATCTCTGAGCCTTGCAGACGATTAACATCATCCACAAGGCTGGCCTTTTCTGTGGCCAACTGTTTGCAGCTCGGTTGACCATCTCCGCTGAGCTCGTTATTCTGAGAGCGAGCCCCTTGTTCGCTCTCGAACAACGCTACTACGTAGCTGAATGCTTGCCAGGTAGCAATAATTGTTAGTCTCTAGAATGGAGTAACAAAATAGTCACGCAGGTGCAAGTAAATACTTACGTCCATCAATTTAACCATGGAGACTTGCTCGCCATGCTGCTGAACAAAAGTCCTTGCCCGTTGACGATCCACGGGAGGCACAAAGCTTTGCATGCCTTGCACCATGGCGGGCTGACAGTCAGGCTTCACATAGCTGAAGTCGTCTGGATACGTGATCCTGAGCGCCGACACTAAGGCCGACGCAGATGCGGGCTCCTCTGCTGCCCGCGCCGTGGCAGATGGCGCGTTGGATGAGCGTGCGGCTGTAGTTTGCGCCGCTTGCGCGGGCCGAGCCGCCACACTTGTTCGCCGCCGCGTGAGGGGTACCTCATCTTTGCTGTTGGTCTCCTCATGTGCACGCCTGCATGCACTGGGGGCCACAGCTTCAACCCTCTGCTCGAAGCGAGGCCTGGACGCCGAGCTCGATCCACGGTGCGACGAGCTGCGTGATTGTGGCATTGGGGGCGACCGCTCGTCAAACCGCGTCTGTCTTTGTAGCGCGTTGCCCGTCGCGTGACCTCAGGAACCCTAGGCTCATTGACGTTGGCATTCCAATATGCTGCTCATTTCTGCTGCATAAACAAATACATAAGACTCAACTCGGCTAGACTTCAGGATATACGATAAAAGTATACCTTCTATGAATAGGTTTGCCACGTCGACAAACCCGAACACGGCGAGTTGCTCCAAGGTAACCAGGGCTTCTAGATCTATCAAGTTTTCCCTCCTCGCATATTCTAGCAGCTGATTCTTTATATCCATGTCCCGAGGCAGCATCTGAGGGTAATTGACGTGTGCATTCGGCACACGCCATTTAGATAGCCGAGCAACGAGGTCATTGCTTATTCGTTCTATGGGAGTGTCGCGAACAAAAATGAACTGCCTCTTCCACCTCGCTACTTTGTTCCTCACATTCTTAAAGAGCTGGCTCTTCTCCCTTCCAGAGAGGTAGTACCACTTTGCACCTCTGGAGTTTGGGAACAATCGACACTGGAACAACGACCTGAACACTATCGCCTTCACCAGCACCTCCAATCTCACACACAACAACATAAAGCCTATGATGAACCTTATGCTGTTGGGCGTCAGCTGCGTCAGAGCCAGCTCGTAATCCACTAGCAGATCGAATATCAACCCAGGCAAGGGAAATCGCAGGCCTACTTCGAAATGGTCCACGTACACTGGTATCCAGCCCGTCTGTGACACCGTGCACGCCCTCTCATTTTGTGCGCCAGTCCAAAGCAATATCATCCTTGGGATGTGGTACGCCCTCACCATCTCCTCCAGTTTCCTATACCCACTTATTGACGACGCACTGTCTGCTACTTCATGATGAAGCACTGCCTTGAATCTAAATCCAGCGGGCAGGTCCTCCGGCGCCTTACGTAGATTGCTCAACCTACCTGTGATTGTCCTGCTTTCCCACTCTTCAATCACAGGCAGATCTGAGACATTGCCAACCACATTCTTCATCCCTTCCTCGCGACTGGGTGTCTCCTCTCGAACTGGCGCTGCTATCAGGCGTCATCGTTTCCTGCAAGTCCTGCAAGACCGGCGGCACTATCATCGCGATAGGCTCTACGGATATAACCCCCTCCTCTTCTTCCTCTCTGCCCTGGTTACCCTGTAGCTCTTTGAGTTCTCTAAAGAAGTCCATTTTTTTACCTTGGATTGCTGTCTAGGTTGTTGAGCTAACGGTTTGATGTTGCATTCTTCAGGCTGTAAGCACTTAGCTACAAAGAATATCAGAAGTTCAAAAACACGTGAAATGGAAAATGGCATAACCATTCGCCTTTTCCATTTCCTGAAACAGCAGTTTCAACAGTAATTGCTGTACGCGTGTCCCTGACGCGCCAGTTAGCGTCCTACACGTGGCAGGCGCTTAACACCCCTTTTGCATAACGTGCGTCGACTTTAGCTGTCACGTCCCCTCAAATGCTAAGTTAGCATTTATGGCGGAGAGGCAGAGAGATACGGGAGATCAATCGTATCTCCTTAGAGATTTGCTAAAATCCCCCAAGATCCAGATTGTAACAGGTTAATATGTACCTTGTCCCGTCCATACCAGCTCATCATGGTGTCCACACTTATCAGGTCGTCGCAAGAGTGGCAGCTCGTGAACGATCAAAGATCTTTAGAGATTCGAGATCGCTCTATTTAACCTCGTCGCGCATATGAGTTGATAAAGTATAATAATCAAAAATCTCAGATCATTCTGTATTTGAGATCGCCTCATCTCAGCTCGTCATTATGTTTGACTGACAGCATCACCTAGTTACTTCAACACCTGCGACAATATCCAAGGTTCAGGTCATCACTTGTTCGCTCGCTCTTATGTCAACGTGGACGAGTTCGATGAAATCGCTATTCACTAGGCGAGCCTACCTCTTGTGAGCCACTTCAGCTCATTGATATAACGAGCCCGCACTAGTGAGGTTACAGATATCAGCTCGCCTGTACTCTCTCAGGCTTATGAGCTCGCCGCATTTGTACAAACCTTGTCGGATCGCCGGAAGTGTGGGTTGCAGAACTGCAACCTGTTCAAACCTTCCCCTCAGGACATGTAACCGGTGCCACCTTTCAGATCAGCCATTAACGAGGTCGCTCACGAGCTGCAAGAGCTGTTAATCCTATACACCAACTCGAACGTTGGGCCATGGACACATTAAACCCAGTTCGTCAACCGAACGCCGAGGGGGGAGTAATGTTGGAATAGGCCCAGCATTCAACTTGGGCTGTACTTAATGGGCATCAGCCTAAGCCCATTAGCCCAAAAGGATGGAGAAGGATGGAGCACCGGTACAGCAAGTACAAGCCTACCCACGTGGGCAGCACCATGTAGGCCAATGAGGCACTTACACATACAGACCCATGTCAGCATTTGGGGTTATAAATACCCCCTAACTACCTCCATGCAAGGTATTACCTCCATTACGCTTCTCTTTCTGCAATTACTCTTTGAGAGCTTCTCTCTTTAGAACATTGAGTATTACTGACTTGGGCGTCGGAGTGTTTTCCCCGAGGAAACATTATCGGGATTTTCAGGTGTGGAAGCAGCTGAAGACTTCAATAGTGTTGGATCGTGAAGCTGCCCAAACAATGGTCATATGCGCCTTTCTGCCATATGCTTTGTGCAAGATTTTGAGCCTTTTGGCTAAAGGAAATCTTAAGTGTAAATTGTAAAGGGAAGAGAAAGAGATATCTTAGTAAGAGAATGTAACAGCGCTGCCTGGCTACAGTTAAAATTGTTAAATTTTTATTTTAATTTAATTATTAAAAATAGTTAATAATTTAAAAATAATGAATACTTATTATTTAATAAATTAAAATTAATTTATAAATAAATATTTTTAAGTATCATAATTAATTATTTAAAAATTTTAAATTAATAAAACTATAATTAAAATTAATGATCTTAATTAATAATTTATCAATGACAATATCTTCGATCGATACATAGGGCTGGATATCATCTGCAGTGTGCCACGTGTAACTTACAAAAGAAAATTTAAAATCTGTTGAAAGATATTTGAGAATGAAGTTGGTTATAGAAACTAGAAAGGAAGTCAATTAATAATATTTTGAAGAAATTGTTTTGTGTTATCTTTAATTATTAAAATTAATATATGAGGAATAATGCATAATGGATTGCATTGACAGTTGGAACAAGGAATATAGTACATTTCAATTATTTCTATTTAGATTTTTTATTAAAAAATTATTCATTATTACATTTTTTTAGGTATGAAAATAATGCAAAATAGATTGATAAAACTATAGTTATAATATTATATGAAATTTTAAA